>JAWQFJ010000328.1:77500-96759 GCA_034096865.1 Theodoxus fluviatilis | reverse complement strand
AAGAAGGCATCATGGTAATGCCTGCAAGTGTGGGGCACGTGAAACAGTGAGAAAACACCAAACAAAGAGAGACATATTCACTTTGGAAGTACAGCATTTCTCAAGCTCATCACTCCAATACAAATTAGGTACACATGCTAAAATGTGAAGGCTGTAAACTCAAGAATTGGAGGTAACTTGTGGTTGTAAACAGTGTTCCACAAATGTACCAAAAAACAATGCACCACAACAGAACAGAAGAATGAGGCTACAGGAGAGTGTTGATGCTTAATTGTTTGTTAATCAATAAAGAATTCAAAAGAGTTGTCCCCTTTGAATGAACGAAACCAATCTCTCAACAAAGAAAATCACAAGAACTGCATGGAAACTATTCCATATCAGGTTCATTCATATACAGACCTGCCAACCCACCATCATGCCGAAGAGTAGCATCCAGAGCTATTTGGAGTAGCATTGAAGGAATAGGCGTAGCAGAGGTTGGGGGAGGGGGGGGGGGGGGGGGAAGAGATAAGGCTGTGAAGGCGGCGTGATAAGCTGAACCGGCGGCCTGAAAGCGGGGGGGGGGGTCCTCCATCACGGTCAAAAGTTCAAGCACACGGGAAAAGCGTAGTTTTTATGGACAAGCGTAGCAGCGTAGCAAGCATGTCGAAAGCGTAACATACTACGCCTAAAGCGTAGCATTTGGCAGGTCTGCATATAATATCTATTCAATATCAACTTCATTCAAATCATTCAATTCCATATAAACTTCATTAATACTATATCAATTCCATATAAACTTTATTAATAAATATCAATTCAATATCAACTTCATTAATACAATTTCCATTCCATATAAACTTCATTCACATTTTGTCCTTCCCACTGCCCACACCATCTCAAATCCTTGTAAGTAGAAAGCTTTCTTGCCGTCCAACACACTCGTCCCCTTGCCAGAGGAAACACAGACCGAGCACGCTACCTTCAGTCTCTGGACGAAGGAGATGACAGAAAAGTCGTGGAACAGGAAAAGTTCCAGAAGGGACTGGAAGACGCGGCCACCCAGCTTGAAGGGAACGCGGGGACTCAGGAGAACCTGCAGGGGAAAGGGAACACATTCCTCTCATCAGACACAGTGCCAGCGTTGGAAAATGTTTCAGACAGACCCCTGTCAAAATGCATCTAGAAAAGGGCATACTTCTAACACATAAGTCCCTGTAGCACCTTTCTCCACCCTCGAAAGGTATCCCTGTTCCACCCTTCTCCGCCCATCTTAGGTTAACTCTTAAGTTTCTGTAATGTAGATGGACAGTTTAGTTGCTTGTCTTGCAAAGAAGCTATGAAAAGTAGCTAAGAAGGGCAGAGAAGGGCGGAACAGGAATACCAGTCGAGGGTGGAGAATGCGCTACAGAGACAGGAGTTTTAAAATATGGTAGTAGGGATGATTGGATTTTCAGCTCGGAAGAAAAAAAAAGCTAAGACACTGCAAGAGGAATGGGGCAGAATTGATAGATTCCTTACGAACAGACTGCATCATTCACTAAGGACAGAAAATGACAACAAAACTCTGCATTATGAGTGAAACATAAAGCAAGGCATAGTGGTACTCTGCAGCTGTACATGTATATAATATTATACTTAGCTGTACCAACAGTAGTATTGCTTTACTATTAGCAGTTCTGCAAAAGTAGTAGTGATGGTGGTGATGGCACTAATAGTGGTAGTGGAGGGAGTTGAAGTGGTGATGGTAAAAGCAGCAGCTGTTCAGGAAAGCAAATACGTAGGTGATATAAAAACACTGCATACTGCCTCTATCAAAAGCAAGAGGAAGATGGCTGGTTACCTTGGTGATGACCTGGGTGAGGAAGGAGGAGGAGGGCGGGGCCTGGAAAGTCTCCAGACAGAGGCGTGCGGACACTGCATGGGGCAGCAGTCGATGGACGGTGGTCAGTGCTGTGGCCACTCCCAGCACCAGCACCAGGGGCAGCCATGCCAGGTACTCACTGTCATCACAGTACTCACTGTCATCACAGTACTCACTGTCATCACAGTACTCACTGTCATCACAGTACCCATGGTCATCACAGTGATCACTGTCATCACAGTACTCACTGTCATCACAGTACTCACTGTCATCACAGTACTCACTGTCATCACAGTACTCACTGTCATCACAGTACTCACTGTCATCACAGTACTCACTGTCATCACAGTACTCACTGTCATCACAGTACTCACTGTCATCACAGCACTCACTGTCATCACAGTACTCACTGTCATCACAGTACTCACTGTCATCACAGTACTCACTGTCATCACATTATTCATTGTCATCACAGTACTCACTGTCAGTATATTATGAATGCCAGCACATAACTAAATGTCATCACAGTACTCACTGTCATCACATTATTCATTGTCATCACAGTACTCACTGTCAGTATATTATGAATGCCAGCAAATAACTAAATGTCATCACAGAACTCACTGCCATCAAATATTTCCAGACAGATGAATAATGAAAAATTCTGCCAAATGAAACACTCATGCATATTGTCAGATGCCTGACACATGGACAGACTCATAAAGCAAGGAAAAGACAAACAAACATCCAAAAAGATGCTGACACAAAGACAAACCCAAGGAACAGAAAGACACAATGATGCACATGAGCACCATAAAGAGAGACACACAACACAAAAGACTTGGGCAGATGTACAGACTGGCATACAGACAGGTAGATAGGCAGATGTGCAGGCAGGCATACAGACAGGTAGATAGGCAGATGTGCAGGCAGGCATACAGACAGGTAGGTAGGCAGATGTACAGACTGGCATACAGACAGGTAGATAGGCAGATGTACAGACTGGCATACAGACAGGTAGATAGGCAGATGTACAGACAGGCATACAGACAGGTAGATAGGCAGATGTGCAGACAGGCATACAGACAGGTAGATAGGCAGATGTGCAGGCAGGCATTCAGACAGGTAGATAGGCAGATGTGCAGGCAGGCATTCAGACAGGTAGGTAGGCAGATGTACAGACTGGCATACAGAGAGGTAGATAGGCAGATGTGCAGGCAGGCATACAGAATGGTAGATAGGCAGATGTGCAGGCAGGCATACAGACAGGTAGATAGGCAGACCACAGACTGGCATACAGAGAGGTAGATAGTCAGATGTACAGACTGGCATACAGACAGGTAGATAGGCAGACCACAGACTGGCATACAGAGAGGTAGATAGTCAGATGTACAGACTGGCATACAGACAAGTAGATAGGCAGACCACAGGCTGGCATACAGAGAGGTAGATAGTCAGATGTACAGACTGGCATACAGACAGGTAGATAGGCAGATGTGCAGGCAGGCATTCAGACAGGTAGGTAGGCAGACCACAGACTGGCATACAGAGAGGTAGATAGGCAGATGTATAGACTGGCATACAGACAGGTAGATAGGCAGATGTGCAGGCAGGCATTCAGACAGGTAGATAGGCAGATGTGCAGGCAGGCATTCAGACAGGTAGATAGGCAGATGTACAGACTGGCATACAGAGAGGTAGATAGGCAGACGTGCAGGCAGGCATACAGAATGGTAGATAGGCAGATGTGCAGGCAGGCATACAGAATGGTAGATAGGCAGACCACAGATTGGCATACAGAGAGGTAGATAGTCAGATGTACAGACTGGCATACAAACAGGTAGATAGGCAGATGTGCAGGCAGGCAAGCAGATGACACTGAGTGGACAGAGACAGAACATGCTGAATGAAGGACATGCTGACATACGGATCAATTAGACAGACAGATGTGTGTGCAGGCAGATGTGTGCATACACACACACACACACACACTCACACTCACACACATACACACACACACACACACACTCACACTCACACACACACACACACACACACACAAACACACACACACAAACACACACACAAACACACACACAAACACACACCACTCACAAACACACACACACAAACACACACCACTCACAAACACACACACACACAAACACACACCCACACACACACACAAACACACTCACACACACACACTCACACACACACACACAAACACACTCACACACACAGACACACATTACTCTATGAACTCCACCCCCATCCCCCAACACCCCAACCCCCCAAAAAGCCTGAGCTCCATATAGAACATAATTACTTGCTGTGTTATAAACCTTTTCATGTTTTAACTCTTGACTCATGGATTGACGAGGTGAAAAGGAAGCCATGACTTTGCTATGATACAAAATTCTTTATCACTGCCTTTCCCTTCATTACAACTTCACACACACAACCCCCTCCCCCTTGTCCCACAGCCACGGCACAGTGCATCATACCTGCAGACAGAGATGAAGTCTTGGAGGACGGAGGGAGAGAAGGCCTCAAAGTCCTCCAGGATGACCACCAGTGGCGCTCCCTGTCCACCAGGCTGACCGCTGCCATCAACAGAGCGCCGTTTCTTTGGGGATGGCTTTCCAGACTGAAATGCCACAGGAAAGTCGGGTCTTCAAGGGGGTCTCACAGAGCCTGCTGGCCAGAGACCTGCCCTGGACACATGGCCTGACACTGACCAGAGCAAGAACTCCACTTACTGGTCGCCCAAGAGACATCGGCAATGACATGCATGTTTCTTTAGAAGTCCTCAGTAAAGTGCCGACAAAATGGCCCTGAGACAAGGGGAAAAGTGCAAAGCAGTCCGAGTCCCTGCATGAGGTGAACACATGTTCCATGAAGTGAATGCCACTACCGTTGTTATTATTCCATATTGAGTCAGGTTGCAAGAAAGAACGGGTGACAATAGATCTGACGTCACCCTTACTTCTTTCTAGGCTTATTTGCGTCCGACTTAAGCACTTCCCCTCTCTGATCAGGTTGCAAGGACAACCTTCCATAGAAATGACTTGTTTGCCCTGGGTATATATTTGTTGATTACTACCTAATCCAAAGACTCCAGCAGCAAATAACATGCAGTCTTCCAGTGATGGGCAGAGGTCAGTCAGCCACTACTGCAGTCATGGATATATATGGAACATAACTTTAAATCTACAGCTGTCAGTTGCCATTGTAAAGGTCTTCAAGTGTTATGTCTGAAAACTACTGTTCATTATCATTTGATACATCTGCATACACAAACAATTTGATGTATAGCTTTTTCTTCCACTTCCTGCACTGTCTGCGACATAGGTCTACTTTTCTCATAACTTCAAAGCTTGGAAAAAAGCTTTTCAAATTCAAAGTCAATATAAAGATTCATAGACCCATTTGAATTCTACAAGGCTGGACACAGCAGGGAAACTGCTCACCCTGTACTTGTGGCTGTACCAGTCTACAAGGCTGGACACAGCAGGGAAACTGCTCTGTAATTGTGGCTGTACCAGTCTACAAGGCTGGACACAGCAGGGAAACTGCTCACCCTGTACTTATGGCTGTACCAGTCTACAAGGCTGGACACAGCAGGGACACTGCTCACCCTGTACTTGTGGCTGTACCAGTCTACAAGGCTGGACACAGCAGGGAAACTGCTCTGTACTTGTGGCTGTACCAGTCTACAAGGCTGGACACAGCAGGGAAACTGCTCACCCTGTACTTGTGGCTGTACCAGTCTACAAGGCTGGACACAGCAGGGAAACTGCTCTGTACTTGTGGCTGTACCAGTCTACAAGGCTGGACACAGCAGGGAAACCCCTCACCCTGTACTTGTGGCTGTACCAGTCTACAAGGCTGGACACAGCAGGGAAACTGCTCTGTACTTGTGGCTGTACCAGTCTACAAGGTGGACACAGCAGGGAAACTGCTCACCCTGTACTTGTGGCTGTACCAGTCTACAAGGCTGGACACAGCAGGGAAACTGCTCACCCTGTACTTGTGGCTGTACCAGTCTACAAGGCTGGACACAGCAGGGAAACCGCTCACCCTGTACTTGTGGCTGTACCAGTCTACAAGGCTGGACACAGCAGGGACACTGCTCACCCTGTACTTGTGGCTGTACCAGTCTACAAGGCCGGACACAGCAGGGAAACTGCTCTGTACTTGTGGCTGTACCAGTCTACAAGGCTGGACACAGCAGGGAAACCGCTCACCCTGTACTTGTGGCTGTACCAGTCTACAAGGCTGGACACAGCAGGGAAACCGCTCACCCTGTACTTGTGGCTGTACCAGTCTACAAGGCTGGACACAGCAGGGAAACTGCTCACCCTGTACTTGTGGCTGTACCAGTCTACAAGGCCGGACACAGCAGGGAAACTGCTCTGTAATTGTGGCTGTACCAGTCTACAAGGCTGGACACAGCAGGGAAACTGCTCACCCTGTACTTGTGGCTGTACCAGTCTACAAGGCTGGACACAGCAGGGAAACTGCTCACCCTGTACTTGTGGCTGTACCAGTCTACAAGGCTGGACACAGCAGGGAAACTGCTCACCCTGTACTTGTGGCTGTACCAGTCTACAAGGCTGGACACAGCAGGGAAACTGCTCACCCTGTACTTGTGGCTGTACCAGTCTACAAGGCTGGACACAGCAGGGAAACCCCTCACCCTGTACTTGTGGCTGTACCAGTCTACAAGGCTGGACACAGCAGGGAAACTGCTCACCCTGTACTTGTGGCTGTACCAGTCTACAAGGCTGGACACAGCAGGGAAACTGCTCACCCTGTACTTGTGGCTGTACCCAGGGTTCGTACAGGTTTTTAGATACAAAATTCCATGACTTTTCCATGACTTTCCATGACCTTCTACAACATTTTCCATGACCTAGCGTACTGTGATACATGACAATTTTAAAGAGAAAAGTGTAGGCGCACGACCAAACTCACGCACAATACACCCGTTGTAAAAGAAAATCTAATTATTTTTAATACTTTTA
Source organism: Theodoxus fluviatilis (assembly GCA_034096865.1). Lineage (NCBI taxonomy): Eukaryota > Metazoa > Mollusca > Gastropoda > Cycloneritida > Neritidae > Theodoxus > Theodoxus fluviatilis. The sequence goes on along the minus strand of JAWQFJ010000328.1, from coordinate 89,886 downwards.
CAGCAGATTGATTCAAAAACTGACAAATGCAGAACAATTTCAAACAAGTACTCCTTAAAATGATGATACTTTTGTCCCAAATTGTCAGGTGCTTCAACGATTAACGCACGCTGAATGTGGTAATCGAGCACGCGTCTACACAACGCCATTGCGGTCCGATGTACACACAAACAGGTGGAAAATTTCCGCCTGTTTTCTCCTTTCAAGCGCACAATCCTGGCGCTAGACAAAAAGTAGATTCATCGTACATTAACATCGAATATAGCGTTGGAAGGGGGAAATCTTGTAGAATCCGAGGGTGTCTGTACGAAATTGATCGGAAAAGCGGGAGTGAGCAAATTTTAACAAAATGTCCGATGACGTTCAAACTTTCATCCATAACTCGTCTTTCGATTTTCACCGGAAGTTCAAACATACACCGAACGAAAGAGCAATCTTTCCTCTAATGAGTAGTAAAGTTTCAACTTGATCAAATGAGAAACTTTGACGGACGAGTGTTTAGAAGAGACCAACCTGAGTCGCGAAATGCAAACTCTGTCGAGCCACCGCGAGTCGGTAGTGGCGGAGTTTTTTTTTTACGTAATCGGCTTGTATGTTCTCAGCGGAAATAAGACGGATTAACACAAAACTACACGACACATGTTCTTGAAACCTTCTGCTTCATAAACAACTTTCATTCTTGTTTTTATTCACAATATTTTGTGGATTGTCCACAATTAGCCATGAAAGTGAAGTGGTATTGCCGAGTGCATTTTGGCTAGTACTGTAGTAGCGCAAAGATTTGATACAAATTACCACGGAATCCTACCACTAGTTTAAAACAAGAAGGGCAAAGCCCATACGACTCACATGCTTGACCTTGACCTTTATATGACCTTGACCTTCAGGTGACCTTCAAGGTCAAGGTCAAACAACTAAACCTACCAATGACATCATACACAAAGAAATGCTTTACACATTTTTCCTACCAAAATACATGTGACCTAGACCCAAGGTCAAGGTCATCCAAGGTCATGCAACACAAAGCTGTTAATTCAAGACATAGGAAGCACAATGGTGCTTATTGGCACTTTCTACCATGAGATATAGTCACTTTTAGTGGTTCACTACCCCATTTTGGTCACATTTCATAAGGGTCAAAGTGACCTTGACCTTGATGATATGTGACCAAATGTGTCTCATGATGAAAGTATAACATGTGCCCCACATAATTATTAAGTTTGAAACAGTTATCTTCCATAGTTCAGGGTCAAGGTCACTTCAAAATATGTATACAATCCAACTTTGAAGAGCTCCTGTGACCTTGACCTTGAAGCAAGGTCAACTAAACTGGTATCAAAAGATAGGGCTTGCTTTGACCTATATACCACTTGTAGCTAAGGTCGCCATTCTCAATAACGTGGGAGAAAATTGGGAAAATGTGAAAAATGACTGTTTTGGAGACCACATTTATGGCTCCTGTGACCTTGACCTTGAAGCAAGGTCAAGTCACTATGTATGTTTTTTGAGGCCTTGTCATCATACACCATCATGCCACATTTGGTGTTGATAGACTTAATAGTCTCCGAGAAAAATCCAACGTTAAAGTTTTTTACGCTCGGACAGACGGACGGACGGACGGACGGACGGACGGACGACACGGCTGAGTACATAGACTCACTTTTGCTTCGCATGTGAGTAAAAAATTAGACAACTCAGAAAGACTTTCATCTTTCATGTTACATTGGTATTTTGTGTTATTGATATGTGCGAATCCTAGAAAAAGTGGATTCTATCGAACCGACGGCCACTTCCGGTCTGATGAAATTTCTTCGAACATCGCTGAAGGTCCCGAGTTCTACAATACTTTTTCCAATATGTGCAAAATATTGTAATAAATATCTTCCTAAATGATTGTTCTAGCATAAACTGAAACAAAAACCTCAATAAACTAACCTATTTAAGCTGATTTGTTCGTCAAAATCGCATCTGCGCCGTCACGCTCTTACTCGCCATTGTGTGATTTTGATGGTCATGCTATTTACCGAAATGGCCCTAATGTCTTCGAAATGGCTTCGAAATGAGCATATATATCGTTATCCCCTTCTTGAATATGATATATTTAAGCTATTCTAATTAAACCAGAACTATATTTGACCAAATTACGTTAGAAACAGCAACATTTTGAAACAGACATGCGGTCGCCATTTCGATCCAGCGCCAAATGGTAAATAGCAAAATTGGACATGGATATCCAGCTGTTTCTTCTGAAGTTCAGCATTCAGGGACTCATCAAAGAGCAGCACCAGAGAATCAGAAGACCGGGCCTTTGCCTTGAGCATGTCTACGAAATGTGGCCCCAGACCAAAAGTTGTCAAGTACCGGGCTTTGCTTTCACTCAAGACAAACTTGGAGGCGATGACACTGTCGGGAAACATGCAAAGGAACAGCTCGTTCATTCCTTTGGTACTGGAGAATGAGAAGTGGGAGATGACCATTTTCAAAGTCCACAAAATTTCTGCTTTCAGTGTGTCCTCTGTTGTCAAGAAAGTGTCAATCCCAGTAGATCTACTGCCACTGCCAGTGGGTGCAGGCCTAGTTTCGACCGGCGTAGCAGTGCCAGCTGGAACCACCACCTTTGAAGCACTCTCTGTCTCAGCATTTTTTGCAGTTTGAACAAAATCTGATATTCGTGTTTAACGTTTGCTCTTTTCTTCTTGGTGTTTTTTAGCACGCGCCTGGTGCGCGACACCTTTCATGTGGCTTTTCAACGCTGCCGCTCCCATGTTGGATACATCAAAGTCTTTTTCACAAAATCGGCACTTTGCCATCCCATCCACTCTCGCTCGCATGACCCACTCACGGTATTCAGGGTCTCCTGTCCAAGAGTCTTGAAAGCGACACTTTCCAGGCATGATGATAATCTGATTCTCAAAGAAACGCTGCACTACAAAAAAAATAATCTCTTTTCACTCTGTCCTCGTTTGAACCAACTGACCGGACCGGCTTGGAAATGAAACGAGGTCACCTAGCCAAAGAACCAATCAGGAAGCAGAAGGCACACGAGCCTTCAGAATTAACCAATGGGATGCAAGGGCACGTTTTCCTGACGTGCTCAGCGTTTAAAATTAGATTGAGAGTATCGCGCAGCCTAGAAAACGTCTTTTTTTCTTTCTTTTTTTTATTTAATAAATTCCATGACTTTCCATGACCTAAGTTGAAATTCCATGACTTTCCAGGCCTGGAAAATGAAAAATCAAATTCCATGACTTTCCAGGTTTTCCATGACCTGTACGAACCCTGTACTTGTGGCTGTACCAGTCTACAAGGCTGGACACAGCAGGGAAACTGCTCACCCTGTACTTGTGGCTGTACCAGTCTACAAGGCTGGACACAGCAGGGAAACTGCTCTGTACTTGTGGCTGTACCAGTCTACAAGGCTGGACACAGCAGGGAAACCCCTCACCCTGTACTTGTGGCTGCACCAGTCTACAAGGCTGGACACAGCAGGGAAACTGCTCACCCTGTACTTGTGGCTGTACCAGTCTACAAGGCTGGAGAGGCTGCAGGGAAGTTTCCGACTGTTAGTCTTTTGTGGTGAATCTCTACTTTCATAATCTTCATCCTCCTCCACCTGCAAAAACACATATCAATGTTATAGAATTTCATCGTTGTGTGTATGTGTGTGTTCATGTTTGTGTGTGTGAGTTGTGTCTGTGTGTATTTGTAAATGTGTGTATGTAATTGTGTTCATTCGTGTGTCTGTACTAGTGTGTGTGTGTATTTTGTGAATGTGACTGTCTGTGTGTGTGTGTGTGTGTGTTTGAGTGTTTGTGTGCAAGTGCAAATGTGTGTATGTAGATGGTTGTGTATGTGTGTGTGTGCATGCATGCATGTTTGTATGTGTGTTTGTGTGTGTGTGTGTGTGTGTGTGTGTGTGTGTGTGTGTGTGTGTGTGTGTGTGTGTGTGTTTTCATGAGTGAATGTAATATTTCCTATAATATAAACAGAGGAATCTAATGGTTTCCTACATAAATCTAGGAGGCACATTTTCTATGTGAATTAAAGACACACACAAAAAAACTTCATAATTAGCTGCTGTATAGCAGTCTCATAAGATTCAAACATCTTCAAAAATTACCTCTACTCTGACATTGGTGAAAGAAAATTCACAAGTGTTCAGCGAGTCCTGATATGAAAAGGAAAGAAGGCAAGAACAGACAGAACACAAAATTATCATGCAACTTTCCTGTCTACATCAAAACCGTAAGACAAAAAGAGCTAGGGGTATCATCCTTCCGTCCTTCATGGAGAGACAGAAGGAATGAATTTGTCTAGGTGCCAATGGATTAAGCACACTTTAATTCTTCCCTCCAACTCCACTCCCTTCATATACTTTACCCTCCCTGCAATCGTATTCCTCCATATCATTCCCACTCAACTGTCATCACCTTTACCCACCTCCCATCATCTTCACATACTCTGCTTCTCACTCCATCCACAATGTCCCTTGCTACAGCCACCCCCCACCTCCATTAATTCCACCACCATCTCTCATATCCTCACCTCTTCCATACAACTGCACCCATCTTTACCTTTACCGAGTCCAAACCTGCATCTCTAAACCCACCATACCATTACCTCCCCCCATCTCTAACAGCAGCCAAGCAACCCCCACCCTCACTACCCCATCCCAATCATTAACTGCACCCAATATATGCCTATTTCTACTTCCTCATCCCAATTCTTAACTCTACCCAAACAATGTCCATTACTACCTCCCCATCGCAATTCTTAACTGCACCCAAACTCCATCCCAATCCTTAATTCTACCCAAATTATACCCATTTCCACTTCCCCATCCCAATCCTTAACTCTACCCAATCTATGCCCATTTTCACTTCCCCATCCCAATCCTACTGCACCCAAACCATACCCATTTCCACTTCCCCATCACAATCCTTAACTCTACCCAATCTACGCCCATTTCTACTTCCCCATCCATATCCTCAACTCCACCCGAAGCATCGTTCCCCATCCCCCACACCCACCAAGCTGGAGGGGGGGAGGAGCTGGGCCAGGCAGAGGGAGAGAGTGGCCTTGAGGGAGGGGCAGTCACGGGCATGCAGCAGTGCCACATGGGGGGTCACCTTCCCCCTCACCCCCTCCTGCAGCAGTTGGAACATGGCGGCGTGGTCTGGCACGTTGACCCCTGCGAACAGAGGTGCAAGTCTTGCTGGTTTTCAGGTGTGACCTTTCATTCTTTCCTGGGTTTCAAGTTTCTTTACACTCCACTTTCTGTTTCCAGGGTCAGCGGATCCTTCACCAGCTGATGTCTATTCAACATTCTTGACAGAAGGCAGAAAAACAAAAACACCTCGGACCAAATTGAAGACAAATCTAAATGTGATCAGTCCTCCCTAACTCAGTCAGCCTGATACTTTCATCCATGGAGAGGCAGCAGGATTTGCACCAACGGGGTCACCCGCGCGATTTTGAGATTTATTCAATTCAGAAAGCTGAACCACCACTGTGTGCACAATGTGTGCTTCATGTTTCACATCCACCAATAAACGGTTGTTTTTTATGTCTGCTGGAAGACCATGTAATCTTTTTTGCACTGTCTGATTGCATTACACCCTATTTTGCCATTATAATAATTCTACCTTACTTTCAAAATAATCCATGTAGTGTGGTATCGCTGTGAATAGGAGCATTTCATCTATACACACATAGCATTTGCAAAACAATCCATGTAGTGTGGGGTTACTGTCAATCTATACACTTTCATCTAAACACACAGTGCATGCATTTTCCATCAAGGGGACTCTTGAGCTAGTGGTCCATGCAACTGCCCACTCTCTGTAAACTTTGGTTGCTCATAGAGTAGTATCTGCCCGATCAAAAAACCACTCTCTCAAAACACCCATTTCCAGTGCACATTAATTTAAGCAGACATCAATCAACAACCACTTCACAAATCACAACAAATTTAGAACCAATCTGAAAGGTATCCACTGTGATTTGTGATGATACAATACTCTCAATATCACTTGCAAAATCAGGACAATCTATTTTGGGAGGACCAGACACTTATAGGCTTTCCATCAAACGTGAACATGTTTCCATTGCGCAATGGTCTTCGATGACCTGTTAGAAGAAATAAAGGCGATAGTAACTGCCAAAAGATACCAAATCTCACATTTTGGACTGAACTATCCACAAGTTAAGCACAGCAGTTAACACGAGGAAATGAATTATTGGTGTGCAGAGGTCATTCCATCTCACCATTAATAATACAGTACACGTATACTACTACTTAGGTCAAGCAATGTCTTAAATATTGCCATACTGCGATTTTGACCACAGCATCCATACATGGATACCCCACCACCAACTTTGCCACCCTCCAGTACAACCACTTACATTCATGTGAACCAAACAGCACAGAGAAGGTTCAAACAAACAAGGGGCAAACATTTACTGGTGCCCAGGCAGTAGTGCAAGCAAGGGAGACAACCCACCAGTAATGAGAGCGGCGGCAGGTACCTCTCCAATGCTGGAGGAGGTGGTGGATGTCCTGACTCTGGGCAGTTTCTGGTGGCAGCTGCCCAGGAACTGCAGCAGTTCCCCAAACAGCTGCTGACTCTGCGTCTGACTCACTTCCTGTAGGGGAGGAAACGCAGGGAGATCAGCACTTTGCAGTCTTGATCTGTCACTCCCTACAGAGGAATTCAAAACAGACTGAAGTGTTTGTAATCGATGAAAGCTTGCAAAAAATAAAAAATATAAAAAATCTTCACTGGGCACAGAGAGGTTTATGAAAAGCCTGAATTGAAACTGAAATACACAAAATCCTCTATCATATATATATATGTTACCGGAAACAAGCGGAGCCAGGAATTACGCGTAATCTCTAAGCGTTTTAGTGAATACGCGTAATAACTGTTTCACTCGGGGATTACGCGTAACCACTGATATTTTCAGTGATTACGCGAAATTCCTGAAAAACGACCCCAGTTATTACGCGTAATCCCTGACACTCTGATACCGTGTACTTTAATGTATTCTTGCATTTTTAATGCATTTTTAATGTTGGTTTCGTAGTGCCAGAAAATATGTTTCAGAAATAAATAATTGTGTTTTGAAATGTTGATCTGGTATTGCAAATACATCATATTGCTTTTGTAGTGCTGAATCTTAAATGTGTTTCCTTTCCCTCTCCATGCGACCAATGCAAACAAAGGCTGGCAGCATACAGATGATACAGAATTTTATTAGTTCAGAATTTTATTAGTTTATTAGTTTATTAGTTTAAAAAAATAGCGTTAAATGCTCAGTTTAAAAGCATCGAAAGTTTTGGTTCAAAACAATTCTGAAAAAAAATCCTGGCGGTAAGGAACGTTTGCACTACATTGTCACTTGTTGAAACAATTAAGGCTGCTATGGCAGCGTGAGTTGCACTTAAGCCCGGCTTTAAAGCATCTGCATCGCCTTGTCTGACACTTTTGGAGCCAGTGCAGTTGCATCTTGTGAAGCCTTGCCCACCCGAAGCCGACTGAGAAATGACCGCCGAGCGCAGTGAAACTGTTTTTTCAGTGTTGATGTCGTCAGTGTGCAGAAGGCGCTGAGGGCAGAGATCGAACTGGTTTCTGGAATACAGACCACTGAGAATACCAGCTTTAACGGCTATCCTGTATTGGTCGGTGTCTTCTCGTTTGTCAATTATGATACCAAGAATGTTTCTGGCATCACCTCTCCCGCGATCGACCTGAGGAATCGGCACGGCAACACTGTCTCCCGGTTGGCCATCCTTCAGATCTATGCGAATTCTTTTCACCATCCTTTCTGCTTGAGAAGCTTGAGCATCGACTGCTGCACGACGACGCTTTTTGATTGCTTTGATGTTTTCTGCAACCGTGTGGCTTTGATAAGAAGAAACAGGGCTGTCAATTGCAACATCGTTGGCAGTGTGGTTGTCAGGATCTTGTGCTGAGACTTGCTGACTTGTCACATTGTCAACAGTGTAGTTAGGATCTTGTGCTGAAACTTGCTGACTTGTCACATTGTCAACAGTGTAGTCAGAATCTTCTGTTGGCCTGACTGGTGCGTAAGCAAGAAGATCCTCCTCAGTCTCCATACTAGCAATCACTTCAGCAGAAGAAACAGGGCTGTCAATTGCAACATCGTTGGCAGTGTGGTTGTCAGGGTCTGTTGTTTGTGCTGAGACTTGCTGACTTGTCACATTGTCAACAGTGTAGTCAAAATCTTCTGTTGGCCTGATCATCATCATCATCATCAGTTCAAAATACTGACACAAACCATAGGCTCTCTCAACAAGCAAACTACACTGTATCATCATCATCATCATCATCATCATCATCATCATCATCAACATCATCATCATCGTCGTCGTCGTCACCGTCGTCATCAACGTCATATCAGGAAATACACGTAATAACTGCGGTCATTTTTCAAGCAAACTACACGGCATCAGAGTGTCAGGGATTACGCGTAATGACTGGGGTCGTTTTTCAGGAATTTCGCGTAATCACTGGAAATTTCAGTGGTTACGCGTAATCCCCGAGTGAAACAGTTATTACGCGTATTCACTAAAACGCTTAGGGATTACGCGTAATTACTGGCTCCGCTTGTTTCCGGTAACATATATATACAATGCAAATTACAGTGCAACAGGTGGTAAGTAGATGTAGTATAAATTTACTACCACTCTGGTAACCTCAAACTTCTCTGCTCACTTTGATCATACTTGCGGCAAGAGAAATTCTTACAGAGGTGCAAAAAAATCTCACCATGCAAACATGCATCTATTTTCTTATATGTGGCCATGTGTGAGAAACGAAGCTTAAGACTTAAGTCATCAGTTTTCAAGTAAAAAACTGAGAAAAGTCATCACCACACTAACTTGACTAAGCCAAATATTTGCTTTCCTGAGCTTTACATTACTGTTAAAAATATGATGTCATTCATAAACATACCTTTTTCTCTATATGTAATATAAATGAATGAATACATCATTTATGGTTAAAACATTTAATTTCATTGTTTTTCTGGCTTTAGCCTTGTTTCTCATGCTGAGTCACACAAATGCACAGGCACACATCTGCAAACACCTGCTGAAACATGCATGCACGCGCACATGCACGCACACACACACACACACACACACACACACAAAACACACAGACATGCTTGCATGCACACTTGATCTCAGTCAGGCACCCAGTGGTGCATCTATGCCAAGCAAACAAAGAATGAAAACAAAAGAATGTCCAATAACTTCAGTTGCAGGCAGGATACTTTCACTGCAAAGACAGGTTACAATACACAGGACTGCCAAGAAAGTCAACAGCATAGCGCCCCAGACCAGTTGTTCAGTGCTTGCCTTGCAATCACTCCACAGCCAGCGAGGTACAGAACCAAATGCCGTACGCATCCTACAGTGGCATCTTGGTGAACAGGCTTGCCTTACGTTTCTACTCCTCTTCTAGAACCAGCATCGGTGCATCCCAAGGCAATGAAAGCACACGTGTTGTAATCATCCCCTGAGGCAGCAGAAGCTCACAGTGGGTGGGGTTATCTCAGGAAGTCCGTGCAGAGATTGTGCGAGGTCCTGAGTTTTAATGTAACGTAGGTCTGTGTTTACACTGTGCATCAGCTACAGGTACATGGCCCTAAATACAGGTACATGGCCCTAAATACAGGTACATGGCCCTAAATACAGGTACATGGCCCTAAATACAGGTACATGGCCCTAAAGGCTACGGTACAGAGGCTTTGAGAAGTCATGGGAGAAAGCCCCACGTCTTTCCCTTCCCTCTGTGTGCAGTGCCAAGTCTTGGACATCTGCAATCCCCCACTCTTACCTCCACCTCAGTGCTGATCTGCTCCCACAGTCTGTGGCCAGCCTTGTAGCCCTCCTTGGCAGTCTTGTCAGGGAGGATGTCCACTGCAACACACAGCCTTGAGGTCAGAGGAGAGATGAAACCAACAGCCAAGGTCATGTATCGCCTTCCCTACACACTCCACTACGCCAGATCTTCTTTGACTTTGCCACTTGCTTTCTCTGAGCAGTCAACCGCATATATCTTCTCTCTCCAACCAAAGTCTCATTAACTCAAGATTAAGGTTCTTCTGGTCGAAAACTGCGAACGCCCCTCGGAAAAACAGAAACTTCGAACCAGAAAACCTTAATCTTGAGTTAATGAGACTTTGGTTGGAGAGAGAAGATATATGCGGTTGACTGCTCAGAGAAAGCAAGTGGCAAAGTCAAAGAAGATCTGGCGTAGTGGAGTGTGTAGGGAAGGCGATACATGACCTTGGCTGTTGGTTTCATCTCTCCTCTGACCTCAAGGCTGTGTGTTGCAGTGGACATCCTCCCTGACAAGACTGCCAAGGAGGGCTACAAGGCTGGCCACAGACTGTGGGAGCAGATCAGCACTGAGGTGGAGGTAAGAGTGGGGGATTGCAGATGTCCAAGACTTGGCACTGCACACAGAGGGAAGGGAAAGACGTGGGGCTTTCTCCCATGACTTCTCAAAGCCTCTGTACCGTAGCCTTTAGGGCCATGTACCTGTATTTAGGGCCATGTACCTGTATTTAGGGCCATGTACCTGTATTTAGGGCCATGTACCTGTATTTAGGGCCATGTACCTGTAGCTGATGCACAGTGTAAACACAGACCTACGTTACATTAAACCTCAGGACCTCGCACAATCTCTGCATGGACTTCCTGAGAAAACCGCACCCACTGTGAGCTTCTGCTGCCTCAGGGGATGATTACGCCACGTGTGCTTTCATTGCCTTGGGATGCACCGATGCTGGTTCTAGACGAGGAGTAGAAACGTAAGGCAAGCCTGTTCACCAAGATGCCACTGTAGGATGCGTACGGCATTTGCTTCGGTACCTCGCTGGCTGTGGAGTGACTGCCAGGCAAGCACTGAAGAACTGGTCTGGGGCGCTATGCTGTTGACTTTCTTGGCAGTCCTGTGTATTGTAACCTGTCTTTGCAGTGAAAGTATCCTGCCTGCAACTGAAGTTATTGGACATTCTTTTGTTTTCATTCTTTGTTTGCTTGGCATAGATGCACCACTGGGTGCCTGACTGAGATCAAGTGTGCATGCAAGCATGTCTGTGTGTTTTGTGTGTGTGTGTGTGTGTGTGTGTGTGTGCGTGCATGTGCGCGTGCATGCATGTTTCAGCAGGTGTTTGCAGATGTGTGCCTGTGCATTTGTGTGACTCAGCATGAGAAACAAGGCTAAAGGCAGCCAGAAAAACTATGAAATTAAATGTTTTAACCATAAAATGATGTATTCATTCATTTATATTACATATAGAGAAAAAGATATGTTTATGAATGAAATCATATATTTTTAATGGTAATGTAAAGCTCAGGAAAGCAAATATTTGGCTTAGTCAAGTTAGTGTGGTGATGACTTTTCTCAGTTTTTTACTTGAAAACTGATGACTTAAGTCTTAAGCTTCGTTTCTCACACATGGCCACATATAAGAAAATAGATGCATGTTTGCATGGTGAGATTTTTTTGCACCTCTGTAAGAATTTCTCTTGCCGCAAGTATGATCAAAGTGAGCAGAGAAGTTTGAGGTTACCAGAGTGGTAGTAAATTTATACTACATCTACTTACCACCTGTTGCACTGTAATTTGCATTGTATATATATGTTACCGGAAACAAGCGGAGCCAGTAATTACGCGTAATCCCTAAGCGTTTTAGTGAATACGCGTAATAACTGTTTCACTCGGGGATTACGCGTAACCACTGAAATTTCCAGTGATTACGCGAAATTCCTGAAAAACGACCCCAGTTATTACGCGTAATCCCTGACACTCTGATGCCGTGTAGTTTGCTTGAAAAATGACCCCAGTTATTACGCGTATTTCCTGATATGACGTTGATGACGACGCCGACGACGACGACGATGATGATGATGATGATGATGATGATGATGATGATGATGATGATGATGATGATACAGTGTAGTTTGCTTGTTGAGAGAGCCTATGGTTTGTGTCAGTATTTTGAACTGATGATGATGATGATGATCAGGCCAACAGAAGATTTTGACTACACTGTTGACAATGTGACAAGTCAGCAAGTCTCAGCACAAACAACAGACCCTGACAACCACACTGCCAACGATGTTGCAATTGACAGCCCTGTTTCTTCTGCTGAAGTGATTGCTAGTATGGAGACTGAGGAGGATCTTCTTGCTTACGCACCAGTCAGGCCAACAGAAGATTCTGACTACACTGTTGACAATGTGACAAGTCAGCAAGTTTCAGCACAAGATCCTAACTACACTGTTGACAATGTGACAAGTCAGCAAGTCTCAGCACAAGATCCTGACAACCACACTGCCAACGATG
>JAWQFJ010000328.1:65000-70000 GCA_034096865.1 Theodoxus fluviatilis | reverse complement strand
ATGTAGACTGCAGGATGTCAAACTGTCGGTGTGGTATAGGCAGGTTTGAGTCATTAAGGAAATAATTTCACCAGTTCGTAGAAGAAAATTTCTCTCAGAAACGTGTATAAGGGTTGGGGGTGGGTGGGTGGGTTTGTGGTCAAGGTAACATAGCAAACAAACAAACAAACAAACAAACATGGTCGGTAGGTCGGCCTGAACTTTTTTCTCCTTTTCTCATTAGAGAGGCCAGATTGAACACAAACCAAACTTTCTTTCACTGAAAACACTTAAAACTTAAATCGTGGGATTCCTGCTCATAGGGCAGGGAAGATGTAACAGCACGCACTTCGATGTTATCCTCAATTTTTTATTTTAATTCTTATTTCTTTTCTTTTCATGATCGAAAAAAGTTTGGGGTCAGCAGCAAATAATAGGGTTGGTCGGGTTACCGTAACCACAACTCTCCCCCCACCCCCCACCCCCACCCCCCCCGCCCACCCCCCACCCCCACCCCCACCCGCCCACCCCCCCCACCCCCGCCCACCCCCCACCCCCCAATTAAACTTCATTGCATTCATGTGCCAAAATTGGAGTCATTTTGATATAAATTTCACAGGACAAAAACCTATGCCGCTCAACCCTGACCCCCCTTTCATTCAAGGACTTATGTAAGACAGACAGCTATATGAAATAAAATCTATTCGGTTACAATGCAATTCACTTGTCTTTCCTCCACACACACACACACAGACACACACACACACACACACACACACACACACACACACACACACTCACACACACACACACACACACACACACACACACACACACACTCACACACACACACACACACACACACACACACACACACACACACACACACACACACACACACACACACACACACACACACACACACACACACACACACACACACACACACACACACACACACACACACACACACACACACACACACACACACACACACACACACACACACACACACACACACACACACACACACACACACACACACACACACACACACACACACAAATCCAGGCACACTGACACCTGCCGATGCGAAGGCTACACTGGCTTTTTCAGCGTGCACCACATCAGCGGGGGGAAGATGGGACCGGCGTGGTGTGCATGGTGTGGTGTGCATGGCGCGGTGTGCATGGCGCGGTGTGCATGGCGTGGTGTGCATGGCGCGGTGTGCATGGCGTGGTGTGCATGGTGTGGTGTGCATGGTGTGGTGTGCATGGTGTGGTGTGCATGGTGTGGTGTGCATGGTGTGGTGTGGCATGGTGTGGTGTGCATGGTGTGGTGTGCATGGTGTGGTGTGCATGGTGTGGTGTGCATGGCGTGGTGTGCATGGCGTGGTGTGCATGGCGTGGTGTGCATGGTGTGGTGTGCATGGCGCGGTGTGCATGGCGTGGTGTGCATGGCGTGGTGTGCATGGTGTGGTGGACTGGGAGGGAGAACTATTCGTGACGAGGGAAATGACGTATTAACGCCTTCTGTGACCACAATTTACTTTGCACTTTTGCATAATGCGTGTACTGTAATGTGGTGGTCGTTGTTGTTAATGTTTCGGTTGTTGGTAACAACGCTGATGATGATGTACCGAAAAGATGATAGTTGGGAGGTTGATGCAGTAGACAGATGAAAAAAACCACACGTGAAAAACGAGTAAACCACTTCACCATATCTGTTCATTTTGTTCTATATTCCTAATCCGTAAGAACACACGCTCTCGCTGATGATGATGTACCGAAAAGATGATACTTGGGAGGTTGATGCAGTAGACAGATGAAAAAACACACACGTGAAAAACGAGTAAACCACTTCACCATATCTGTTCATTTTGTTCTATATTCCTAATCCGTAAGAACAGTGTAGCATAAACTCACGCTCTCGTTTTTAATGAGTTTATTTATATAAAAAGAAAAGCACACGTACGCCAACTACAAACTACGTCAGTGCCTATTATGTGCAACAACATTTGAAAGGATTCATCACAAAAACAACGAATGCACATCACAGACTGGGTCGTGACGGGAAACTGCATCAGGAACAGCTGTGACGTCACCAGACATCACACTCGACACCACGCCCTGATGCACCCTGACGTCACAGCTGCTCACATGTGACAGCTCGAGTCCGCAGAGCCCGAAGTGCCGTCGTGGTGCACCTAAGCTAACTTCCTGCACTCAAAACTCGTCATCCCTGTAAATTTCCACACGTCAGTGACAATATCTTCAGAAAGTTTTCCGTTGAAGGAATTTTTAACTTTAGATTTTATTTGCATGAGTGTAGGCCTAGGATTCGACACTACAAAAGTAAAGACAAATCACGGATGTTTTCTACAGGAGATTATCAATAAAAACAAAAGGTTTATGCAGTACCTATGACCACGATTTCATTCACAATGGACTAATTGTTCTTGTGAACAATGGAATGAATGACATGCTCGCACAGAAAGAGTCTTAAAATGATTACGTGTGGTTTCACCTAACAACTCAAATTTCATCACTATATAGTGTAAACCTCGCATCAGTTTCATCTCGACTGTGTTCTGGCAAAGGCCCCATGAGCAGTAAAAAAAAGAAGAGGAAAAAGTTATTAATGTTAATGTCCGGTGCATCTGTTCTGTCCTGTGCTTTTTTCACGCGAACTGTGTAGGCCCTATGTGTATTTCAATTGTCACCACGGTCTTGGGTTGGTCCAGGCCACTACCATCCGGCCTCGGACCAGCCAGCAGCTCCTGTAACCATGGGTAAATGAAGTTGTGGAAAGCAGCTACGACTTGTCTCATATACCTGCGCCCTTCTACCATCAAGCCTACACACACACACACACACACACACACACACACACACACACACACACACACGCCCAGCTCGAACCTTACCACCGGCTCTTCTGCATCTTCACATAATTATGTAATTATGCCTAGCAACACGTCGATCTTCCGGGGAATTTTCCATCCTTGCTCACGACTGTCTGGCGTGCTATAAATCGCATTGCGACAGCGCCGGATGTCAGTTGTTCGATTGCTCAAAAGGTGGTGTAATTCAGACCGTAAATGCACTGAGCATGGTCAGTCGAGCAGGCAGGCAGAGGAGCAGGACAAGCCATTGCAAAAGGTGCAACTCATATTGTTGGAATCTTGCCAAGGTAAGGATGCGAACACCGCTAGAACGTCTGTTTTGCGCCTGTTGGAACTGCCTCTGAACTCTCTCTATTTTCGCTTTCTTCTGTTCTTTACGACTTTAGCCTTCTCCGAGTTTCTTATAAAACGAACCTCCAGTACCTGCAAATGTCCGAAGTTACCGCTTCCCCAGACTCAACATTTCTTAAAGTTCGCGCCATGTGAGTGCAGACAGAAATGGGGATCAGATAAAACTTGGCAGCTGAGTGAGAGCACGCGTTCCTCCATGTGGGCTCGCTCAGCCGTGCTATCCAAGGTCGGTCGCTGCATACCCACGCCCGAGGACGAACGTTGAACCTGATCTGCAGTTGAGTTCAAGATCGTCCTCGCCAGTCAGCGCCAGGGGAAGGAAACCCTGAAGTATATAGACTAGTACTCTAGTGTTGGACATTTTGCGCTGTAGTATATGAGTTGAGAGAGGATGACCTTACCAGACTAATACCTGGGAGACTCGTCGTCACTTCCTGTTCCCGAGCCTCGCCAGTTAGCGCCAGGGGAAGGAAGGAAAGCATGGAGGTTATTCACGCAGCGGCCATTTTGAATCGAAAACGAGACTGGTTAGGTAAATTTAATGGCGGCCAGCGTCTATGGCGAAACCGAAGGCTCATAGACACTGCTGTGTTCCTTATTGCGAGAACGATGATCGGTATGACGAGAACTCCAGACTGTCCTTTTTCAAATTCCCCACAGACAAGAAGCAGAAGAAACTGTGGATCTGGAAGATTTAGATAAGATAGACCGACAGCTGGAACCGACCACCAACCTACGCTCCTTAGTCCTTACCTTCGAAAAGTTTTCCAAATTTGAAGGCGCGGTGAGTTGCAGATAGCGTATGGAGGGAAACATCTGAATGAAAGTTGAAGGATGTGCGCGCGTGAATTGGTGTGTGGTGTCAGTTGTGTCATTTTAGCAAGCGGTGCTGGGACTGTGAGCGGGAGAAAGAAGAAAAAAGTTTGAGACTCGTGTCGTCTGCTTGTGCTCGCGACAAGGTAGATGCGAGCAGACGACAGTTTAGCCGCCTGCAGCAGAGCGAGGGTGACACACAAAAGCAACACTCGCTTAGTAGGGATGCCAAAGGGTCCTTCATAAAAAAACACCCCCCAGAAATACGCACAAAGGCACAGAATCCGGTGCTTCATCACTGTCGCTACTGCCGCTTCCATAGTCTGCAACCAAGGCAGCCATCTTTAAAGCGCAGAGTGCGTACCGCAGTGAATGAAAGGAAATTTTCTCATTGGCTGAAAATACCGGCAACTCGTGTCGTCTGCTTGTGCTCGCGACAAGGTAGATGCGAGCAGACGACAGTTTAGCCGCCTGCAGCAGAGTTTCTTCTGCTTCTTGTCTGTGGGGAATTTGAAAAAGGACAGTCTGGAGTTCTCGTCATACCGATCATCGTTCTCGCAATAAGGAACACAGCAGTGTCTATGAGCCTTCGGTTTCGCCATAGACGCTGGCCGCCATTAAATTTACCTAACCAGTCTCGTTTTCGATTCAAAATGGCCGCTGCGTGAATAACCTCCAGGGAGAGTATAGACTAGTACTCTAGTATTTGGCGTTTTGCGGTGCAGTATATGAGTCGAGAGAGGATGACCTTACCAGACTAATACCTGAGGGACTTGTCGTCACTTCCTGTTCCCGAGACTTTTATAGGTCGACCCGCCAGGTAAACTGCCTGGCTGTGCCTTCAAGTGAGTCATTCGCCATTCGGTGACAGTGACGGCAACCGTGTGGGGTGCGAAGGCTGCGACGACAGCCGCCAAGTGGTTTCCGGGGGTCAACTTTTCGCAGTTTCGAT
>JAWQFJ010000328.1:47500-60000 GCA_034096865.1 Theodoxus fluviatilis | reverse complement strand
AAATACTTAAACTACTTTGCTGCAACATCTCATGAATTACTATGTTCTTGTACAGTTACAAAGAGAATAAACTGACATGTCTAACAGACACAGAAAGTTGTACAATCTCTTGGCAGAAAAACCAGAAAACCCATTGCTCAAGTAAATGTTCTTGTGAATCCATGACACTGTCAAGTCCCTGTCCCTCATCTTACTTCTCCCCCTTTTATTATCATTAAAAAAAACTTTCAAAGTTCATGTCATATTTTATGAATTAAAAGGTGAGACAGTTCCTGAGTGAGTCATCACTCCACTTTTGCTGTTCAAAGCACTTCAGGAAATAAGACATGAAAAAGATGGATAGACTGAGACAGATGCACTGGAGGCCTTCTGTTTGTCAGGACCTGGGCTTCACCCCAGACAAATCCATCACACTGCATAGAGAGGTAGTGCAGACATCCGCTGATCAAAGAAACTCCCCAGGGAAAATTGCTACTTTCCCTGACAGCCTGTCTGCACCATAGCTTCCCTAGCCTAACTGCTACTTTCCCTGACAGCCTGTCTGCACCATAGCTTCCCTAGCCTAACTGCTACTTTCCCTGACAGCCTGTCTGCACCATAGCTTCCCTAGCCTAACTGCTACTTTCCCTGACAGCCTGTCTGCACCATAGCTTCCCTAGCCTAACTGCTACTTTCCCTGACAGCCTGTCTGCACCATAGCTTCCCTAGCCTGACTGCTACTTTCCCTGACAGCCTGTCTGCACCATAGCTTCCCTAGCCTAACTGCTACTTTCCCTGACAGCCTGTCTGCACCATAGCTTCCCTAGCCTAACTGCTACTTTCCCTGACAGCCTGTCTGCACCATAGCTTCCCTAGCCTGACTGCTACTTTCCCTGACAGCCTGTCTGCACCATAGCTTCCCTAGCCTGACTGCTACTTTCCCTGACAGCCTGTCTGCACCATAGCTTCCCTAGCCTGACTGCTACTTTCACTGACAGCATGTCTGCACCATAGCTTCCCTAGCCTGACTGCTACTTTCCCTGACAGCCTGTCTGCACCATAGCTTCCCTAGCCTAACTGCTACTTTCCCTGACAGCCTGTCTGCACCATAGCTTCCCTAGCCTGACTGCTACTTTCCCTGACAGCATGTCTGCACCATAGCTTCCCTAGCCTGACTGCTACTTTCCCTGACAGGCCTGTCTGCACCATAGCTTCCCTAGCCTGACTGCTACTTTCCCTGACAGCCTGTCTGCACCATAGCTTCCCTAGCCTAACTGCTACTTTCCCTGACAGCCTGTCTGCACCATAGCTTCCCTAGCCTAACTGCTACTTTCCCTGACAGCCTGTCTGCACCATAGCTTCCCTAGCCTAACTGCTACTTTCCCTGACAGCCTGTCTGCACCATAGCTTCCCTAGCCTAACTGCTACTTTCCCTGACAGCCTGTCTGCACCATAGCTTCCCTAGCCTAACTGCTACTTTCCCTGACAGCCTGTCTGCACCATAGCTTCCCTAGCCTAACTGCTACTTTCCCTGACAGCCTGTCTGCACCATAGCTTCCCTAGCCTAACTGCTACTTTCCCTGACAGCCTGTCTGCACCATAGCTTCCCTAGCCTAACTGCTACTTTCCCTGACAGCCTGTCTGCACCATAGCTTCCCTAGCCTAACTGCTACTTTCCCTGACAGCCTGTCTGCACCATAGCTTCCCTAGCCTGACTGCTACTTTCCCTGACAGCCTGTCTGCACCATAGCTTCCCTAGCCTAACTGCTACTTTCCCTGACAGCCTGTCTGCACCATAGCTTCCCTAGCCTAACTGCTACTTTCCCTGACAGCCTGTCTGCACCATAGCTTCCCTAGCCT
The DNA here is from genome assembly GCA_034096865.1 of Theodoxus fluviatilis. Taxonomy (NCBI): domain Eukaryota; kingdom Metazoa; phylum Mollusca; class Gastropoda; order Cycloneritida; family Neritidae; genus Theodoxus; species Theodoxus fluviatilis. The sequence continues at coordinate 58,161 of JAWQFJ010000328.1, read as the reverse complement.
AACTGCTACTTTCCCTGACAGCATGTCTGCACCATAGCTTCCCTAGCCTGACTGCTACTTTCCCTGACAGCCTGTCTGCACCATAGCTTCCCTAGCCTGACTGCTACTTTCCCTGACAGCCTGTCTGCACCATAGCTTCCCTAGCCTGACTGCTACTTTCCCTGACAGCCTGTCTGCACCATAGCTTCCCTAGCCTGACTGCTACTTTCCCTGACAGCCTGTCTGCACCATAGCTTCCCTAGCCTGACTGCTACTTTCCCTGACAGCCTGTCTGCACCATAGCTTCCCTAGCCTAACTGCTACTTTCCCTGACAGCCTGTCTGCACCATAGCTTCCCTAGCCTAACTGCTACTTTCCCTGACAGCCTGTCTGCACCATAGCTTCCCTAGCCTGACTGCTACTTTCCCTGACAGCCTGTCTGCACCATAGCTTCCCTAGCCTAACTGCTACTTTCCCTGACAGCCTGTCTGCACCATAGCTTCCCTAGCCTAACTGCTACTTTCCCTGACAGCCTGTCTGCACCATAGCTTCCCTAGCCTAACTGCTACTTTCCCTGACAGCCTGTCTGCACCATAGCTTCCCTAGCCTGACTGCTACTTTCCCTGACAGCCTGTCTGCACCATAGCTTCCCTAGCCTGACTGCTACTTTCCCTGACAGCCTGTCTGCACCATAGCTTCCCTAGCCTGACTGCTACTTTCCCTGACAGCCTGTCTGCACCATAGCTTCCCTAGCCTAACTGCTACTTTCCCTGACAGCCTGTCTGCACCATAGCTTCCCTAGCCTAACTGCTACTTTCCCTGACAGCCTGTCTGCACCATAGCTTCCCTAGCCTGACTGCTACTTTCCCTGACAGCCTGTCTGCACCATAGCTTCCCTAGCCTAACTGCTACTTTCCCTGACAGCCTGTCTGCACCATAGCTTCCCTAGCCTAACTGCTACTTTCCCTGACAGCCTGTCTGCACCATAGCTTCCCTAGCCTAACTGCTACTTTCCCTGACAGCCTGTCTGCACCATAGCTTCCCTAGCCTAACCGCTTTAGGAATGAGGTGGCGGGTCACAACAAGTCTGTTTTGCTTGTGAGGCGTGATAGATCGGTCTCATGCACTGCCAAACCGGCTATTTCTGGTGGGCCGCAGACCTAATGAATTTGTTTTTCTAGAAGTTCAAAATTCATTTTATGTGGGCAGAGTTCGTCATGAACAGGTGTGGATTGAGTGAACTTTTGGATGTCTTGTTTCACCTCTGACCTCTGTGAGACTGTAATAGGTAGTTATGCTGCCCTGTCAGTCCCTTCCATATATCTTTGCTGATAGACTCTGTCCACAGGCATTATCCCTGAATTAGAATGGTGGGCAGCAGCCAGGCCATAGCTACATAGACATCTTAAAGGGAGCTGATTTGAATGTCTTGGTCACGTCCCTTAGTTGACCATCTGACCTTTATGAGTTGGGTGAATCTGTGACGGCTGTAGAAGATGGTGGAGATGAATCCTGATTTTTGCTTTTGCTCCCGAAATCGTCACAGCATCTGCTGATGATAGTTAACGCATTCAAATCTTTCATTGGGTTTGAATTGTTGAAGAGGCACGGTTCCTCAATAAAGACGAGAAGTGCTTCACTGGCAAAACTAGTAAGGCATGAAAGAGCAGTATATGGGCATTATACTCCCTTGAGAAACCCGTCTGTGCTGTGCTGCATTACAATGAGCTGGTGCTGTAACTAGGGGAACACATGGATTGCAAAGCCAGGCAGAAGCAAGTAAATAGCAGGGACTGAAAAAGCTGTCGAAAATGTTACAAGTGTGATGTAGTAGTAGTAGTCCATGCAAAAGGATTTTTTGTTTTAAAACTTTAAAAAAATTGAATTTTTGTTTGGGGGGGGGATTGGACAATGCATGATGAGACATGTCAAAGTCATGGGTTCTGTAAGGCTTATGTCCAACATGTTTATTTGGTGTTACTTCTGGAAGGTATTTGCTCGCGTGTGTTATTTACAACCCAAATAATTACTTTGACCTTGACATTTTTTCAATGTAGTGAAGCTTGTTTTTGGTGTAGTGCTGTCTGTGATCAGGTGTGTACCAAACAGTCCCGTTGGGTCAGTCCAAATGGAGCTTGTTTACTTCAGAAGGCAGTGACTGAGTGAGCTCAAGCAAACTATAACTGTGAAATGAGAATCCCTTGCTTTGGATAAGAGGACTGGGTGTTCAGAAACAGGTGAAGCATTCTTGCAAAAAAAAATTGTTCACAGTAGATAGCATCTCCCTATAGTCTCCCTTCTCAGGTCTACTCCCCTGTTTAGGAAAAACAAAGGCTCCTACTGCCATGAGATGCTTATCAGGGTACCAGAAAACCCTATCCTGGGCATGCCTTGCCCCTAGAACAAGAGAAAGCTGTAAAGTGACCTCTCAGAGTTGAGTCTGTGACCTTCCTGGAGGGTGTGCGTCAGCAATTGCGTCTGTGGTCACGTGGTGTCGCCCTATACCAGCATGGACCTGTCGCTTTGTCTCAGGTGCTGTACCTGTAGTAAGTGATCAATTGGGGCAGGGGAAGTAGGAGAAGAGGGAGAGAATGGTAAGGAAGGGAGACCCTGAAAGGTGTGACTGTATGCAGGCACATGAAGTCTCGCAGTACGGGTGTTCCCAGGTGTTTGATCCTTCTGCAGAATCTAGGTCGCCTGAAGTGGATATCCAGTAGTACAGTGTTTTCCTCCGACAGGAATAAAAAAAAATACATTTAAATGATCCTGAACAAATTTGCATATCGGCAGCTCTAGAGGTGTCTCTTACTCCTGTACAGTTGCGAGCTTGTCAGAGTCGTGTCTTCCTGTCTGTTTGCTCATGATCAGCTTTGTCAGAAATGCAAGTGGGGACACTCGCACTGTCAACAGGTATTTCCGCAGGTGAAATATTTTGTTTGTACTGTATGTCACACGGCCAAGCGGTTGAAATAACCGAGACAAAATAGTTTTGATTAAAATAAGTTATCCACAGATCACTAAAACACACACACACACACACACACACACACACACACACACACACATACACACATGCATGCATGCACACACACATGCACACACACACACACATGCACACACACATACACACACGTGCATACACACAACACATGCACACATACAGAAACACAAATGTGACCAGCCACGACAAAACCAGTGCTAAGTCGATTTTTGGACAAAATAGGGTTTTAATATTTTTGAATTGTGCATTCATTTCTGTTTGTTTTGATATAAGAATGAACAGTGTGAGTTAATTAGAATAGGAGTTACAGGCATTTCAAGTTGGGTACTGAAGCAGCGGTCATTTTGAAAAAACGGTCTAAGAAGATTTACCCTCTTCAGACATTAAACACCTTAGCAACGGTATTTGAAACTCCGTTTCCAAAAATAGCTGACCTTATTTTTCTTCGACATCCACAGAGCGGGAACGCTGAGAGAGCGGCCTTTCTAACGGTATATAACTTGAAGAGGTTCTGCAAGGGTTTAGGTGTGTTTATTGCGGCTAAAATGAGGCAATTAACGCTAATTACAGGGAGCTTTTGAAACAATACATAACACAAAAGTCTTTATTTTACCATCAAAATATAATTCTTCAAGTTCAACATGTTTATTTTACTGGCATGATAGTTTGAACCATGTAGAATCTATTTTTATCAAAAAGTGAAAATCACCCAGAGTGACCCTCCCTGCCTTCTTTCAGTCGTAGCGCAAAATAGGGCCGCGCGACTTAGAACTGGTTTTGTCGTGGCTGGTCACAAATACTTGCACTAATGCATATGCACACACACACACACAGACACATGCAAGGACACACACAAGGACACACGCGCGCGCGCACACACATACACACACACACACACACACATGGACACACACACACACACGTATACACCATACCACACACACACCACACCACACATACACACACACACACACACACACACACACACACATGGACACACACACACACACGTATACACCATACCACACACACACACACACACCACACCACACATACACACACACACATACACACACACACACACACACATGTATATACACACACACGCCACACAACACACACAACACACACACACACACATGTACACCACCACACACCACACCACACACATACACACACACACAAAACACACACACACACACGCGCACACACACACACACACACACACACACACACACACACACACACACACCACAACAAGCTCACACAAACACACACACACACACCACATGCACACACAAAAATTACCAGCATGAGTCGGCAAAACAGTGTGACAACCACTTAACTGGTTGGTCTCATAGTGGGGAAAAACATTCTGCACCATTCAGTTTAGAGCATGCCTTACATCTAAAATTGTTCTGTTCCAATTCCACTGAAAGGAGTGTTCATGATGAAGTAGAATGCTTGTGGGACAGGTGAGGAAGACACGAAAGTAATTAGCCTGCACATGGTGCGGTCACCTTGGATGGTGCGTCACAATGCGTGGGATGAAATGATTCTTCTTTGTTTTTTTGCCTTGACCAATCTCAACCGTAGTTAATGAGTTTGGTGGAGAACAATGGTCCTTAGGATAGAAGTGCTAATTTGATTTGTAAATGAGAGAGAGAGAGAGAGAGAGAGAGAGAGAGAGAGAGAGAGAGAGAGAGAGAGAGAGAGAGAGAGAGAGAGAGAGAGAGAGAGCGTGCGTGCATGCATGTGTGTCTGAATGTATGTGTATGCATATGTGTTTGTGCATAGTCATATGTGTGCATTTGTACTTTCCTTGTTAGTGCACTCACTCCCCTTTGACGTGAACACAAATACACCTTCCCATATGCTGCACATGTTTATCTGTGCACTATCAGTGATCTTTTCAGAAGAGCACAATATCGGCAGTGATGATGATGATGATGATGATGATGATGATGATGATGATGATGATGATGATGATGATGATGATGATGGATTGAGGTTAGGTGTTTTCCTTGAATCTTAATTGCATAGTCTTTTACATGAATGATGTATGCATGGGCACAGTATAGTGAAATCTCACTCACACTGGTCTTACACCAGGGAATACAAGTCCAGCAACCAAGTGTAATGTTACATATGGCCAAAGTTACCCTGATGCCTGATCATCAGCTGGAACACCTGGTGGTGGGGTGGGGTGATGGTGGGATGGGTGTGGTGGGGTGGTGGTGGTGGTGGGATGGAGGTGGTGGGATGGAGGTTGTGGTGGGATGGTGGTTGTGGTGGGATGGAGGTGGTGGTGGTGTGGTGGTGGTGGTGGTGGGATGGAGGTGGTGGGGTGGTGGTGGTGGTGGTGGGATGGAGGTGGTGGGGTGGTGGTGGTGGTGGGATGGAGGTGTGGTGGGGTGGTGGTGGTGGTGGGATGGAGGTGGTGGGGTGGTGGTGGTGGTGGGATGGAGGTGGTGGGGTGGTGGTGGTGGTGGGATGGAGGGTGGTGGGGTGGTGGTGGTGGTGGGATGGAGGTGGTGGGGTGGGGTGGTGGTGGGATGGGTGTGGTGGTGGTTGGTGGTGTGGGATGGGTGTTGGTGGGGTGTGGTGGTGGTCTGGTGGGATGGAGGTGGTGGTGGGGTGGGGTGGTGGTGGGATGGGTGTGGTGGGATGGAGGTGGTGGTGGTGGGATGGAGGTGGGGTGGTGGTGGTGGGATGGGTGGGGTGGGGTGGTGGTGGTGGGATGGGTGGGGTGGGGTGGTGGTGGTGGTGGGATGGAGGTGGGGCTGCTGGGTGGAGGGCAATCAGGACATGGTGAGGTCATTCCTTTTCCACTATCCATTCCAACCACCCTGGAAGATCAGCCCCAATCCACGCCCAGGAACGAACATGTATCACCATATCCCATATTCAGCCCCAAGAAAGGCCACTACACACATAGATCTACCAATCAAACAGAAAAAATCAAGACCACCCATTCACAGTGCCATTGTTGTTTCACAGGACTCCATTGTTGTTTCACAGGACTCCATTGTTGTTTCACAGGACTCCATTGTTGTTTCACAGGACTCCATTGTTGTTTCACAGGACTCCATTGTTGTTTCACAGGACTCCATTGTTGTTTCACAGGACTCCATTGTTGTTTCACAGGACTCCATTGTTGTTTCACAGGACTCCATTGTTGTTTCACAGGACTCCATTGTTGTTTCACAGGACTCCATTGTTGTTTCACAGGACTCCATTGACCTGACGTTCGGACTGGCCAAGGAGATGCGGTCCAAGCCCCTGGGCTTCCTTACTCCCAAGTACAACCTTCTGAAGAACGTGAGGAAATTCCTGGACAAACATCTGCCACCCAATGCCCATGAGCTGGCTTCTGGAAAACTCTTTATCTCTCTCACAGACGCCCGAACCAAGAAGAACATCCTCTTCTCAGAGTTTGAATCAAGAGATGAACTCATTGATGTGAGTAGCTTTTATAATGTGATTTGTTGTCATTGTCTTTGTTGTCCTCAAATTCAAAGCTGCTCTTTTTTACTCCTTTCTGTCTCTGTCCATCCATCCATCTATCCATCTGTCAGTCCATCCATCCATCCGTCCATCCGTCCATCTGTCCATCTCTCTCTCTCTCTCTCTCTCTCTCTCTCTCTCTCTCTCTCTCTCTCTCTCTCTCTCTCTCTCTCTGTCCTCTGCCCCCCTTCCTTCCTTCCTCTCATTGACCTTCTTGACCTTGTCTTTCTCGTCATGGAGTTCCTCCGTACCTTGTACCAGGATGTGAGTGCACACCACGAAGTGGCCCAAGAGGTCACTAATGTTAATGGTGCCGCTGGTGATGGCATGGGGTGACAAAGTGCCTACAGTACGTCACCAGCCTCCATCCATCAGCGGTTGGTGACAGCGTCCTCCACATGCAAGCCAAGGAGGCCATCCAGAGGTTTTGGATCCCTCAGTTTACCTCAAAGCAGGATGGAACTGGAACAATGCGGTTTTTTCTGTTTTCCATCTCTCGTAGATGGTGGATTTATGGCCCGCAGACCCAGTGAAACCCTTGTGGAGAAGAAGAACAGGAAAGGCTTATTTGTCCAAGATAATTTAGAGCCTCTTCACCTGTCCAGTTGCAGCGTCATTGCAAGTTTATGTTCCAGGCAGGTGAAAGTCCTCCAAAGGAACGAGTGCAAAATGTTTATTTGTCGAACTTGCACTTTTTTGGGCCACTCTGATGACTGCTTGTAGTGACGCAAGTGGAGTTGATGCCATAATTCTCTGGTGTTTGTGCCAGTGCACCTTGGTCCATATGAAACATCTTGACTTTGTTGAGTTTCACTTGAGACAGAGGTCAAGAATATCCCTTCTGCGCAATATGATTATTGAACCCTGTCCTCAGTCATGTCCTGTGAGGTTAACCAGTGCAGGAGTCACAGTAGATGTAATGTTTGGTGTGCCACAGCTCAACAAGATCACAGTCTGTTCTTAGAAGGAATTGAAGTGGGAGGGAATTTGATAAAATCAATGATTTACAAATTCCAAGGAACTATCAAGGAATCACATGATTGACTACAGAGATAATTATTTGCTGCAGCTTTCTCACAGAGATTGTATTTCTGATTCATGTTAAAATATTAATCTTGTTTTAAATGGCTTCTTATATTTGTACATCAGAATTTTTTGCCTATCAATATGTTGATCCCATCTCCATCTTATTTCCCTGTCTGTCTCTGAGTCTCTTTCGCAGTGTGTGTCTGTCTGCCTCTGTGTGTCTGTCTGCCTCTGTGTGTCTGTCTGCCTCTGTGTGTCTGTCTGCCTCTGTGTGTCTGTCTGCCTCTGTGTGTCTGTCTGCCTCTGTGTGCCTGCCTCTGTGTGTCTGTCTGCCTCTGTGTGTCTGTCTGCCTCTGTGTGTCTGTCTGCCTCTGTGTGTCTGTCTGCCTCTGTGTGTCTGTCTGCCTCTGTGTGTCTGTCTCTGTGTGTCTGTCTGCCTCTGTGTGTCTGTCTGCCTCTGTGTGTCTGTCTGCCTCTGTGTGTCTGTCTGCCTCTGTGTGTCTGTCTGCCTCTGTGTGTCTGTCTGCCTCTGTGTGTCTGCCTCTGTGTGTCTGTCTGCCTCTGTGTGTCTGTCTGCCTCTGTGTGTCTGTCTGCCTCTGTGTGTCTGTCTGCCTCTGTGTGTCTGTCTGCCTCTGTGTGTCTGTCTGCCTCTGTGTGTCTGTCTGCCTCTGTGTGTCTGTCTGCCTCTGTGTGTCTGTCTGTCTGTATGTCTGTCTGTCTGTGTGTCTGTCTGTTTGTGTGTCTGTCTGCCTCTGTGTGTCTGTCTGTCTGTGTGTCTGTCTGTCTGTCTGTGTGTCTGTCTGTCTGTCTGTGTGTCTGTCTGTCTTGTCTTGTCTTGTCCTGTCTTGTCTGTGTGTCTTGTCTTGTCTGTCTTGTCTGTCTGCGTACCTGTCTGTGTCTGTCTTACTTGTCTGTGTCTGTCTTACCTGTCTGTGTCTGTCTGACCTGTCTGTGTCTGTCTTGTCTGTCTTGTCTGTCTTGTCTGTCTTGTCTTGTCTGTCTGTCTGTCTTGTCTGTCTGTCTGTCTGTCTGTCTTGTCTGTCTTGTCTGTCTGTCTTGTCTGTCTTGGGTGTCTTGTGTGTCTTGTGTGTCTTGTCTGTCTTGTGTGTCTTGTCTGTCTGTCTGGCTGTCTGTCTAACTCTTTCTCTCTCTGAGTCTCTCTCTCTCTCTCTCTCTCTCTCTCTCTCTCTCTCTCTCTCTCTCTCTCTCTCTCTCTCTCTCTCTCTCTCTCTCTCTCTCTCTCTCTCTCTCTCTCCCTCCCTCCCTCCCTGCCTCCCCCCTCCCTCCCTCCCTCCCTCCCTCCCTCCCTCCCTCCCTCCCTCCCTCCCTCCCTCCCTCCTCCCCCTCCCTCCCTCCCTCCCTCCCTCCCTCCCTCCCTCCCTCCCATCCCCCTGTGGGTTCGGGGTAAGAATTGACCCACCGTGTTTCCCTACGCGATTCGTAAGAGGCGAATAACTAGGGACATTGTGACTTGAATTGCGATTACTCAGAACTCTTTCAGTGATCTTTGACTCACATGCGAAGCAAAAGTGAGTCTATGTACTCACCCGTTTCGTCCGTCCGGGCGTCCGGGCGTCCGAAAACTTTAACGTTGGATTTTTCTTGGAGACTATTAAGTTTATCAATACCAAATGTGGCATGATGGTGTATGATGACAAGGCCTCAAAAAACATACATAGTGACTTGTCCTTGCTTCAAGGTCAAGGTCACAGGGGCCATAAATGTTGTCTAAAAAACAGTCATTTTTCACATTTTCTCAATTTTCTCTGAAGTTTTTGAGATTGGATACCTGACCTATATATGGTATATAGGGCAAAGTAAGCCCTATCTTTTGATACCAGTTTGGTTGACCTTTGGTCAAGGTCACAGGAGCTCTTCAAAGTTGGATTGTATACATATTTTGAAGTGACCTTGACCCTGAACTATGGAAGATAACTGTTTCAAACTTAATAATTATGTGGGGCACATGTTATACCTTCGTCATGAGACACATTTGGTCACATATCATCAAGGTTAAGATCACTTTGACCCTTATGAAATGTGACCAAAATGGGGTAGTGAACCACTAAAAGTGACCATATCTCATGGTAGAAAGTGCCAATAAGCACCATTGTGCTTCCTATGTCTTGAATTAACAGCTTTGTGTTGCATGACCTTGGATGACCTTGACCTTGGGTCAAGGTCACATGTATTTTGGTAGGGAAAAAGTGTAAAGCATTTCTTAGTGTATGATGTCATTGGTAGGTTTAGTTGTTTGACCTTGACCTTGAAGGTCACATGAAGGTCAAGGTCATATAAAGGTCAAGGTCAAGCATGTGAGTCGTATGGGCTTTGCCCTTCTTGTCTTGCTTGGCCTTATATAGACTACGTAAAACTGCATCCCTCCCTCCATCCCTCCCCCTTCTCTCTCTCTCTCTCTCTCTCTCTCTCTCTCTCTCTCTCTCTCTCTCTCTCTCTCTCTCTCCCCCCCCTCTCCGACTCTCACCCCCCCCCCCCCCCCCTCCTCTCTCTCTCTCTGTCTCTCTCTCTTTCTCTCTGTCTCTGTCTGTCTGTCTGTCTTAGTCTCTCTGTCTGTTGAACCGGATGGCTGGCTGTCTCTCTCTGTCTGTCTCTGTCTCTGTCTGTCTCTGTCTCTGTCTGTCTCTGTCTCTGTCTCTGTATGTCTCTCTCTCTCTCTCTCTCTCTCTCTCTCTCTCTCTCTCTCTCTCTCTCTCTCTCTCCAAATAATTCTGGTTATAAAATTCCCATGAGAAAAATGGCAGGAGGAACATTCCATGTTCCTACCTTTTGTGCCCCTCTTTTGAGCTACTGGGTTTTCCATCATGCAATTTTCTTTGCCTGGCCTGTGGAGGAAAAATACAGACATGTGTTTTGCAGGTGTTATACTTTTTTTTCCTCCTGCAAAGCTATTTCTCTTGCTTGTGGACACTTGTTAGAAGCTTTCAAGGAGAACTGGCAACATGTGTGACAATACACTACCCACTCCACCATACTCTCCACTCCACGCTCAGTTCCCCTCTGCTTTGTGGGCACTCAACTCTTCCTTCTCGGTGTTGACTATCCAGACTGTTCCCCATCTCTCCTCTCTCTGGTGTCAGATTGCTGTTGGCCTGGAAAACTTTTCTTTCCATACAGCAGCTGCTGGGG
>JAWQFJ010000328.1:40000-45000 GCA_034096865.1 Theodoxus fluviatilis | reverse complement strand
ATATTTGATCTGATTGATGCAGAGATTCTTCAGCTTGTGTTCCATTGTTCTGCAGAAATACAAGGCTGTGTTCCTTTGTTCTGCAGAGATACATGGATGGGGGTTTATCCAACAACCAGCCCCGGTTCTCTGAGGGTCGTACGGTCACAGTGTCCCCGTTTGCCGGCTGCCAGGACATCTGTCCCCAGGATGCCAAGGGCAAGGGGATGTTCATGACCCACAATCACATGGACTTCCAGGTCAACTTGAACAACGTGCGGCGGTTTGCCCATGCTTTCTTCCCCCCTCCCACTGGCATCATGCAGATGTACTTCGAGAAAGGCGAGCGTGACGCTGGCCGCTTCCTCCTCCGTGAAGGCCGCTATGAGCTCCAGTGCTCCAACCTGCCCAAGGGGAAGAAATGTGTGACCCTGTACGAGTCATCCGTATGAGGACCTTGGTCTGGCCCAGCTTGGGAGGTCAAAGCTTGAGTAGAGACTGGTTGACTGCTTGCCTTGGACGGGACAAGCTTTGGGACAGTGGGATGGAACTGTTTGGCTTTTCTGCCGGAAGAGTTTAACTGTCCCATCGGCTGTGTGCAATGATGGACTAAAGGTGTGGTAGGAAGTTTGTGAAACCTTTGAGGTTGTTGTGTGTGTTTGTTCCAGCTTGTGTAAAGGGATTGATGATGATAATCAACTTCTGTTTGTATTTCTAATCCTTGAAGCGTTGGTAGTTCTTCTCTGTTGAGGACAATCAAAGGAGAGGTGTACCTCCTCATTGTCAGAACAAATTGACACTGCCAGAGGTTGACAGGCATGTGGCAAGAAGAAAAAGAAAAAAAGAAAAAGAAAAAAAGATTTTGTCAACTCTTGAGAGTGTTGCCTCTGACACAATGATGGGCTTGCAAGTCCGTTTCAATCCATGACTCGGCCAGAGGCTACTCTAGAGAGGGAGACAAACTCATGACTTGTGAATCTCAGCAGACAGACAGACGAGTGCACCAGCTGTCTTCCAACCAGAGATCCCCTGTGGGTTTGGGATAAGAATCGACCCACCACGTCTCCCTACGCGATTCGTAAAAAGGCGATTAACTAGGGACACCGTGACTTGATTAGCGTTTACTCTATACTGTTCTAGTGATTTTCTTGCTAAATGGTCTTACATAGCCTTCAAAGGCTGATAGGCCGTAAAACACTGTCCATCCATCATCCAACCAGAGACATCCGGTTCTGTGTGTGGGCTGCAGAGTGGCAAAATCCCTCCACCTGTGGACGCAAGGTCACGACATGAGACATGAGAGACTTCTCAGCCCTGCTGTTCCCACCTGTACTTTTTCGATATTTCGTCAGGTTTGTGAACACTGGCATTTTTGTATCTTGTTCCAACCAAAGACTTGTCAGTTTCGATTGATGGTATGAATGCTTTTTCTGAGTGCAAGACTGTTTTCTCCCAAAATGTTATTTTTGTGAGGCATTTCAAGAGATAAACAGATCTGAGTGCATCTGTGATTGAAAGAATTTTTAACAAAAACCACTGGATGTTACTTTAGGGTTCAAAGGGGAAAGCCTGTTGTATTATGGGATGGAATTGGTTTGTGTTTCTGTTGCTTCAGGTGTGTTGGTTGTCAGGTGGAATACTTTCCCACCAGTAAGTGCCTGAAGTAATTAAGGGCAAATTAGGATGGTTGCAAATCATTTAGGCAACTACAGCATGTTCCTTTATTGCAAGGCTCAACCAGCTGAGTTTTAGTTTTTGTTTTTGCATATACTCATCCCAGATACCCAGTGCCCATTGCAATCATTTCCGGTGCAATTGTTAACTTGATGCTAATGTAGCCCAGCTTTGAGGGGCAGCATTGTGGAGATGGCCATTCTACATGTACTTGCTAGAAAGGTTCCTTCATCAACTGCTCATTTGACACCATCCTTTGGTAGTTGAAGTGGATGGAAGCACTGAAAGCCAGCGTAAGTTACGCCTTGATTTCGCATCATTTTCCCATGCATTAACGTCATCCTTGTTTTCCAATTTATGGTACAAGTCCCCTTAGTTCACTGTGACAGGCTTGTGTAGTGGCGCCATCTACTGATGACTTATAAGGTTCAGATTACTGAAACTTCCCGTCAAGCACAGTTGCTGCATTCATCAAGGGGAAATAACTCTGTTTGGCTAACCCTTTAGTCTAGTCTGTAGATAGGGTAAAAATATGTATACATTGAAACGGCAACAAAAATAGAACTGGATCAGCTTGATCAAATGAAAATTCACGCGATTATCCATGTGTCATTATCACTTTTCATGCAAATGAATGTTTCCTTACAATTCTGTTCAGTTTGTAATCTGAAGTTACTTCCCTTACTCAATGCCTAGTATGTTGGTCCTGTAAATCAACCATACAACACCATCTTCTTCTTATTTTTTGATGATCGAATAAACATTGAAGAGCAATGATGAAGTCACGCTTAAACTTGACATTTGATAAGTTTACAGAAATTATTAGTTTGATTTCTCGTGGTCTACATTTCTTCAGTAAGTTTCAGTGCCTTGTCTGTTTGAGTGTTGTCAGGTCATATTCAATCCAGGTTAAACTCTTGTGTACTCCATTGGGATCACAATGTCTCTGCATCATGCTGTATCAAAACGCGAGAAGCATCTTGTTCTTTTCTCCCCTGTGATACCAAACCATGTGTTCAAGAGTTCTGATATTCCCTTGACACAGCCTACCACCCCTATGCACAGGATTTTCTATGTCCCCTTAATCCACTGCTTTCTCTCCCACGTGTTACACCAGATTATCCATGATTTGCTCCTGTAACTGACATTTTTGTCTCTTCTGTTTTCTTGTGTTCCAATTCTATAAAGGGTAGAAACTTTAGCGTTGTTGCATTGCGTGTACTCAAGATTTCCTTTTTTCTAGTTCCATTTTGAAGAACTACTCCAGAAGTCTTGTTCTCTATATATCGCTTGCAATTGTCTCTCGGTTTGTTGCATGGTTGTACCATTACCAAGGGGATTTTCTTTGATGTATCACATGTTGCCTTGTAAGATTAATGTCTACTTTCATGATGTGATATTGTTGGAGTGCATCAAAAAACATTTTAACAGGGTTAGAGTCTTTGAGATTACTATTTTCACAGATGTTTCATATCTGTCTGATGTATATATTTATGACCATTTCCCTAAATCTAAAGCTACACTGCATAGTTTGTTTGTGTATGAAAATGCATGCTTCTTTCAATTATCTGTATGGTCATGCTCACTTGTACAGACTTTAACCAAAAATGAAATAAATGTTTACACCCGATATTGCTCTCTCATTTTTTGATTGAAGCTGGAAAGTCAAGGTGATAGTGTTAAAGAAACCATTGAAAAAAAACTTCATTCACCCCTCAGCTGCTCTTGAGAAAACAACTGCATGAAGTGGTATGACTGGATCAGCCAGATTTCCCCCAAAGCTGAGTGGCAATGCTGACAGATGGATGCATGGATGGTTGGATAGATGGATCTTAAGGGCCTATCTGCCTTGTAGGCTATACAAGGCCACATTGGTTGTGAAACGCCATTTTTTATCGATGCATAAAAAATATTACACGATAGTGGGTTCCAGTACGATTTACGTAACGTTTTCATTCGAACTATGAGATACGTTCGAGTTCCACTGCCCATCAGCCTGCTTGGGCTATGTAAAACCTCCAATGACTAAAAATCACAAGAACCGCCAGAGCAAAGCAGAGAAGGCATTATACAGCATCACCCACCCACCCATCCATCCATCCACCCACCCACCCACCAACCCATCCATACATCCGTCCATCCACCCACCCACCCACCCATCCACCCACCCACCCACCCATCCATCCATCCATCCATCCATCCACCCACCCACACACCCAATGTTTTGAATCTCCATCCATCCATCCATCCATCCATCCATCCATCCACCCACCCACCCACCCACCCACCCACCCAACCACCCAATGTTCTGAATCTCCATCCATCCATCCACCCATCCACCCACCCACCCATCCACCCACCCACCCAATGTTCTGAATCTCCAACCACCCACCCACCCATCCATCCATCCATCCATCCATCCATCCACCCACCCACCCACCCACCCACCCACCCACCCACCCACCCAATGTTCTGAATCTCCATCCATCCATCCATCCACCCACCCACCCACCCACCCAGTCAGCCAGCCATCCATCCATCCATCCACCCACCCACCCACCCACCCACCCATCCATCCATCCATCCATCCATCCATCATCAATCATATCCATCCATCCATTTAATCATATCCATCCATCCATTCAATCATCATCCATCATATCCATCCATCCATTCAATCATCATCAATCATATCCATCCATCCATTCAATCATCATCAATCATATCCATCCATCCATCCATCCATTCAATCATATCCATCCATCCATTCAATCATTATTCATATCCATCCATCCATCCAATCATCACCAATCTCATCATCATCGCTGTTTCAGGTTCCTCACGTTACATCCACTACAGCACTCATTTCAAGCACCGTTACACAACCCCTAGACCTTGTCCATTTTCTGGCGCAGTCAGTTTCTTTTCGAGCTGACCTTCAAGTGTCTTTTTCTCCTCGTCACCACAGCTGTCATGGCCGCCGTCCGTATAATCAGCGTGGGTGTCGCCAGCAGGCGGCGCGGCAATCACGGTCTCCTTGTTGCCTGCAGCCGTGGCCCGTGGTGTGACCACGTGATTAGCGCCGAGTGGTTAGCGCGTTGGACCTACAGTCTCTTGCGGCCAGTGGGTACGGCGTTCGAAGCTGCGCTGTTCCAAGAGTTGCATTCTTGAGCAAGATGCTTAACTCGCATTGCTTCTCCCCACCCAGGAGTAAAACCGGGTACCTGTGAGGGCAATGTTGGCAAAACGTAGTGCGATTAACCCTTGTATGCGGCCAATGGCCAGCATGGGTTGGAATACTCCTCAGGGAGCGGAGTTGGTGCTGGTACCTGACTGTGTGCGTCTTA
>JAWQFJ010000328.1:0-35000 GCA_034096865.1 Theodoxus fluviatilis | reverse complement strand
TCAATTGAACGCTTCAGTTTCAACCCTCCTTGCGTTGTCGTCAGCAGGCATCGACTAACCCCACCTTCCTGACCGCCAGGAAGATTTGTGGAACATTCTGTCTGTCACGTCTTCGCTTCCTTTCATACCTGCTCCCTGACTGGCGCACTCATTTCACCAGAGCTGCGTTTCCAAGATTATAGGTATATCTTATCACGTTTACAATATAGATCACCAGCTCCCGGCAGCCCCATATTCAGTAGTCTCCCCTCCTGCAAGAGTGCATGGTCAGCTCCTCAATCTCTGCTCGCTTATGGAAACCCTGTCTTTAGACAGGTGGATGTAGGCGAGCCAGCTTTGGCGTATGATCACGTGCAATGCATAGTGCCGTTGTTTAATCCCTGGGACGGGATAAATCTGGATTATTTCTGTGCTGTTGAAATGTTCGTGGAAGATTGTTTGCGGCGAGCGTACCCAAACCGTAGAACTCATAGCGGATTTAATCGGTCATCTCTGAACGCTTCTGAAAGCTATAATGCGAATTGCTGCCTCTAGGAAAGCTATCATGCGAATTGCTGCCTCTAGGAAAGCTATCATGCGAATTGCTGCCTCTAGGAAAGCTATCATGCGAATTGCTGCCTCTAGGAAAGCTATCATGCGATTTGCTACCTCTAGGAAAGCTATCATGCGATTTGCTACCTCTAGGAAAGCTATCATGCGAATTGCTGCCTCTAGGAAAGCTATCATGCGATTTGCTACCTCTAGGAAAGCTATCATGCGATTTGCTACCTCTAGGAAAGCTATCATGCGATTTGCTACCTCTAGGAAAGCTATCATGCGATTTGCTGCCTCTAGGAAAGCTATCATGCGAATTGCTGCCTCTAGGAAAGCTATCATGCGAATTGCTGCCTCTAGGAAAGCTATCATGCGAATTGCTGCCTCTAGGAAACCGCTCTGGCATGTTTTCTCGGTGCTCTGTAGCTTGTCAGGTCAGCTGACGACGTTGCCATGGATACAGCAGTTTTGCTCTGACAAATTCAAACGACCAGGCTACGTACGTCCATTGCAATGATATACGATCATAACGAGTCATTCGGGTGATTGTTCAAAATGTCATCCAGTCGTTTGTACTGAGCGACCCGTGCTTTGCTGCAAAGCGGGAATTGAAATAGATCGTATTGAGTTTGTCAGGCTTAATCACTGAAAGTGGAAATTAAAAAATTCATTCTGGGTATAGAAGACGGAAATCCTAGTCAATTTTCCTGGTGGTGTAGGCCTACTAACAAATGATGAACCAATGCAGCACAGGGAATAGGACAGCTTACGTAAATTTCCTTGAAAATAGTGCTTTCCTCTCTCTGTGTACTAATCCATGATCACGCCCGAGGACAGCGGGAAACGTTGCTGGCTCGGGTCCAGGGGCGCGTTTCTTAGGCAAGGAATCTCGCAGGAAACTCGAGGGTTAGGTATTGCATACGGGAGGGTGGCCGAGGTAGCACCGGAGGTACCTCGCGGCGTCCAGCTGCAGAGGCCCGGATGATCTAAAATAGCGGAGACCCTGCCAATATAGGGTTGCCGCTCATAGACGGCAGTGCCTGTAATGTGCTTCTCACTGTCCGAGAATGGAAAACTGTACGTACACGGAAGTATTTGCTGTTCGAGCGTTTATTTGCATATTTTGAGGAGTGTGTGTATGGGTTATTTCTGGACAAACACTTTCGACACTTTTTAATAATCCTTTGCATACTCGAATCATCGTACATGTCCACTCTCTGACTTGTGTCCCTTGAATTGATCGAAGCATTATCGAGGCACAACGTTTTTGACAAATTTGTCAACAATTGAACCCGGGTTGCTGTTTTTTCTTTGAAAAAGTTCCCGTGCCATTCGAGATATCACCATGGTATGTTCTATAAAATTTAAAATATGCTGTGATGTCTGCATCGTCTGTTATTTCGTCTATCGGCAACTTCTTCACCGATTCTCGCGCCAGGAGGCAACCTTGTTCTCTCGGACTTCCGCCTTGCCAACTGATGATTGGCCGTTTCTTAGAGGCCTTTCAATGCTTGCCTCCCTCTTGGTTTGCCCTCGAGGAGGGCACCTAGCGTAGGCAACGCACCCCGGGGCTGGTTACTCGAATAACCACTTCCTTTTGTGACTGAGGTTCAGGTTTGGTGGCAAGTGCTTGCGTTGTTACCAGGAGCCACGGGCTGAAGTGATAATTTCAAGGGAAGCTCTCCACTCTTCGGAGGGAAGAACACACACAGGGACAAGGCAGACACTGCCGTCTATGGCCGGGGAAGAGTTCACTAGGGGTCATATGGTAATTAGCAGCTGCCGCCATGATGGTAGGTTAGAAAACTTCCGGTGCTATATGTCGAGGTATGTTTCGGGTCTGTGTTGAGGAGTGATTATCGCTATATCGTGGCAAAAGGATTGCATTAAAGCACACAAAAAGTTTAATTAGATCAAAATCTAATCGAAAATACTCATAATAGACTATTATAACGTATAGTTTCTGCACAAAACCCACAGAAGATATGTAAACAAACCACACCGTACGTACCGCGCAGACGAACAAGATCGAACCATAGCCACTACGCCAGCAGACGATCGAACTAGTGTGATATAATGTTTCATGTAAAGCTCGAATGAGTGGCAGCAGATACCTGTTTAGTTCTGGCTTGAATTGACAATTTCGTTTCCCTGATCTGGCGAAGACCGAAAATTCTGGATCATCGAGTCGATAGATCAACTTACCCGCAGGCCGCACTGAGCGTAACCATTGGGTCGATGATGACAAGAAAATGGCATTAAATCACAAAACAAAGTTTCATGACAACTAAAATCACCGATTATATTAATAACTGATCATTTTTACACTTACAGCTAGTGCTGATACGTTTTTTTTTTTATTGTGACCTTTCTAAGGTACCGGTACTCGTTAGTTTGGATTTGCGAAGGATTCCATTGTAAACAAACTATGCCAAACTTGCCAACAACATGAAACTCGTTTTCGTTCCTCAAGCAAGCTGAATACGACGTTTATAAGATGTAAAAATAATTGCAGTCACTTATCTGATATGAAATGATCCGAGCAGACTCTAAATTTTCGAGTGTTTGTCTCGAAGGTCAGATCTCTTCTGTAGATCTTCTTTAATCCATTCTCGTCTGGCTTCGGTAACCCTTCGCATAATGATAATCGGACCTTGATTGGTTTTAACTGATGGTATACGGTAGTAGGAGCGTTTGACTCCTCTTTCTTTGTCTTTTTGTTGATTGTTGAAGCAATCTTTAATGCAGCAAGAAGTCGGCATGGTTGCACGTCTCCGTAGCACAGCTTAGCGGACAGCGCTTTCTATCCTACCATCATGGCTGAAAGCGCGTGGCTTCTCCGGAAGTGACGACAACGCGTCCCCGGCCATTGAACGACAGAAGTAATTACAGGGAAAACAACTATCACACGTTCAGGCTTCACTTTGATCTGCATTTTCTCGTGACGACAGCAACAACGACAATATTGATGATGATGATGATGATGATGATGATGATGATGATGATGATGATGATGATGATGATGATGATGATGATGATGGTGGTGGTGATGATGATGATGATGATGATGATGATGATGATGATGATGATGATGATGATGATGATGATGATGATGATGATGATGATGATGATGATGATTATGAGGTAGGCTGCAAACCGTTAAAATGTGTGCCTCGGTAGGAAAGTGAAAGGCGTGCAAAGCAACCATCTGGCGTGAGAAGAGCTCACAGCGAGCACGGACGGATGGCGGCACCATGAACTGTGAGAGTTTGGTGCGTGCAAGGTGCTCGTGTGAGTGGAGGGAGAGCCACGAGGCAATTGGAGAAGGGTGTCTTGAGGAGAGTGGAGAAAGCGGTCAGACAGGGAGGACGGCTCTGGACGTGGGTGTCGGTAACCTTCTCTCTCTGCTCTTGAGAGGCTGGTGACGCTGTGTGGCCCACAGCGGGGACTTGTCTTGACGAGAGTCCCGACCTTCGTGAGTTCTAATACCTGTGGGTTGTGTCCATCGAACGGCTCCTCCCGAGTAAGTACGAAATTGCCGTGTCCATTGAAGTCGAGTCTATAGAGTTGATCTAACTCCTTCATGTGGCTGTTGAGATACTTTTGATTTGTGGGTTGTGGAAAATTGTTGATTATAATTTGGTATTGTGAACAGTGGCAGAGGAAATTAAGTTCCATTTTGGTTCCTGTATTGTTCGGTTGTATTGTTTGCTCATTGACTGTTGTTAATTGAAATAGTCGAGCATATTGTGAGTAACTGCAGGGGAAGTTGAGCACGTTTGTTCCTGCGTTGTCAGATTTGTGCCAGTTTGGGTCTAAAGATTGCAGGGGAAGTTGAGTTCCGGTTTGTGACTGCATTGCAAATCGTTTGACAGGGAGAGTGAATTTCCATCTTGTATTTGTATGATATAGGTTGTGAGGGGTTGATGATCAGGGTAGGGGAAGTTGAGCCCGTTTGTTCCTGCATTGTCAGATTTGTGCCAGTTTTGGTCTAACGATTGCAGGGGAAGTTGAGTTCCGGTTTGTGACTGCATTGCAAATCGTTGGACAGGGGAAGGGCATTTCCATCTTGTATTTCTCTGATATAGGTTGTGAGGGGTTGATGATAGTTGTTGGAGGCAGTTTTGGTCTGGTTTCAGTTCAGTGTTGTAGGCCTTGTAGTGCACTGGGTGAGGTTGTCCGACATCCCCTTGCGTTAAAGGCTGATCTTGTTTGAAACGGTCATTTTGTTCTGACGGTTAATTAGAATATTGTTCTTGATTGAAACGACCATTCTTATTACATTTTGGTCGGTTAGAGTTGTAGTTCTTGGTGTGGAAGAGTTATTTGCATTGACTTTCCTGAGTAATTGAAATCTTGTTGTGCATTGAAAAGTTATTATGACATTGTAAGAGGATTTTATACTTTCTTCTTGTAATGACGGAGTTGTAGTGTGTTTGATTTTTGTTAACAGAATTTCATTCCGTTATTTCACTGCTTAACTTTGTGACGCATTGCTGTGGGTGAGGTTTGGTACTATTTCCGGTTTTCCTGGGTGTGAGGGTGTGTATTATTGTGTGGTCTTGCAGTGTGGGAGGATGTAAAGATAATTTGAGTGTATAATAAACTGTAATCGTTACTTCATTTCTGTATGTTATTTGCATTCTTTTGATTGGATCAATTGTCATCTCTCGGAAAAAAGTCCGAGTAGAAAGTGACCCGTGACAATGATTGATGATGACGACGACGACGACATCGATGACGACAATCTCTACTTGCCGAGTACACAGGCTTGCACTTTCAAAACAGCTCACGAATGGCGTCATTGCTCCTGAGGTTCTCCATCAATCACGAGGTTTTCGATCGGGAAGACGTGGGTTTTTGGACAAATGTTTGCACGACGGCTGTTGCTGTTTACGTCGCCATATTTGTCATCGGTGCAGGAGTCGGACTGAGTGAACTGGACAAATAAATGTCGGAGGCAAACGTCCGAAAGAGTCCACTCCTTCTCCAGACCATACTCGAGGGCCGCCATGCATAGACTTGAGATGCATATTTGTATGTGTGTTTGTGTGTGTGTGTGTGTGTGTGTGTGTGTGTGTGTGTGTGTGTGTGTGTGTTTTCGTGAGTAAAGGTAATATTCCCTATAATATGAACAGAGGAATCTAATGGTTTCCTACATAAATCTAGGGGGCACATTTTCTATGTGAATTAAAGACACACACAAAAAAAGCTACATAATTAGCTGCTATACAGCAGTCTCATAAGATTCAAACATCTTTAACAAGAAGGGCAAAGCCCATACGACTCACATGCTTGACCTTGACCTTTATATGACCTTGACCTTCAGGTGACCTTCAAGGTCAAGGTCAAACAACTAAACCTACCAATGACATCATACACGAAGAAATGCTTTACACATTTTCCCTACCAAAATACATGTGACCTTGACCCACCCAAGGTCAAGGTCATCCAAGGTCATGCAACACAAAGCTGTTAATTCAAGACATAGGAAGCACAATGGTGCTTATTGGCACTTTCTACCATGAGATATAGTCACTTTTAGTGGTTCACTACCCCATTTTGGTCACATTTCATAAGGGTCAAAGTGACCTTGACCTTGATGATATGTGACCAAATGTGTCTCATGATGAAAGTATAACATGTGCCCCACATAATTATTAAGTTTGAAACAGTTATCTTCCATAGTTCAGGGTCAAGGTCACTTCAAAATATGTATACAATCCAACTTTGAAGAGCTACTGTGACCTTGACCTTGAAGCAAGGTCAACCAAACTGGTATCAAAAGATAGGGCTTGCTTTGACCTATATACCACTTGTAGCTAAGGTCGCCATTCTCAATAACCTGGGAGAAAATTGGGAAAATGTGAAAAATGACTGTTTTTGAGACCACATTTATGGCTCCTGTGACCTTGACCTTGAAGCAAGGTCAAGTCACTATGTATATTTTTTGAGGCCTTGTCATCATACACCATCATGCCACATTTGGTGTTGATAGACTTAATAGTCTCCGAGAAAAATCCAACGTTTAAGTTTTTTACGGACGCCCGCCCGCCCGCCCGGACGGACGGACGGACGGACGGACGACACGGCTGAGTACATAGACTCACTTTTGCTTCGCATGTGAGTCAAAAATTACCACGTCTACTCTGACATTGGTGAAAGAAAATTCACAAGTGTTCAGCGAGTCCCGATATGAAAAGAAAAGAAGGCAAGAACAGACAGAACACAAAATTATCATGCAACTGTCCTGTCTACATCAAAATCGTAAGACAAAAAGAGCTAGGGGTATCATCCTTCCGTCCTTCATGGAGAGACAGTAGGAATGAATTTATCTAGGTGCCAATGGATTAAGCATACTTTAATTCTTCCCTCCAACTCCACTTCCTTCATATACTTTACCCTCCCTGCAATCGTATTCCTCCATATCATTCCCACTCAACTGTCATCACCTTTACCCACCTCCCATCATCTTCACATACTCTGCCTCTCACTCCATCCACAACGTCCCTCGCTACAGCCACCCCCCAGCTTCATTAATTCCACCACCATCTCTCATATCCTCACCTCTTCCATACAACTGCACCCATCTTTACCTTTACTGAGTCCAAACCTGCATCTCTAAACCCACCATACCATTACCTCCCCCCATCTCTAACAGCAGCCAAGCAACCCCCACCCTCACTACCCCATCCCAATCATTAACTGCACCCAATATATGCCTATTTCTACTTCCTCATCCCAATTCTTAACTCTACCCAAACAATGTCCATTACTACCTCCCCATCGCAATTCTTAACTGCACCCAAACTCCATCCCAATCCTTAATTCTACCCAAATTATACCCATTTCCACTTCCCCATCCCAATCCTTAACTCTACCCAATCTATGCCCATTTTCACTTCCCCATCCCAATCCTACTGCACCCAAACCATACCCATTTCCACTTCCCCATCACAATCCTTAACTCTACCCAATCTACGCCCATTTCTACTTCCCCATCCATATCCTCAACTCCACCCGAAGCATCGTTCCCCATCCCCCACACCCACCAAGCTGGAGGGGGGGAGGAGCTGGGCCAGGCAGAGGGAGAGAGTGGCCTTGAGGGAGGGGCAGTCACGGGCATGCAGCAGTGCCACATGGGGGGTCACCTTCCCCCTCACCCCCTCCTGCAGCAGTTGGAACATGGCGGCGTGGTCTGGCACGTTGACCCCTGCGAACAGAGGTGTAAGTCTTGCTGGTTTTTTGGTGTGACCTTTCATTCTTTCCTGGGTTTAAAGTTTCTTTACACTCCACTTTCTGTTTCCAGGGTCAGCGGATCTTTCACCAGCTAATGTCTATTCAACAATCTTGACAGAAGGCAGAAAAACAAAAACACCTCGGACCAAATTGAAGACAAATCTAAATGTGATCAGTCCTCCCTAACTCAGTCAAACTGATACTTTCATCCAATGGAGATGAACCAGGATTTGCACCAACGGGGTCACCCGCGCGATTTTGAGATTTATTCAATTCAGAAGCTGAACCACCACTGTGTGCAAAATGTGTGCACAATGTGTGCTTAATGTTTCCCATTCACCAATAAACAGTTGTTTTTTTATATCTGCTGGAAGACCATGCAATCTTTTTTGCACTGTCTGATTGCATTACACCCTATTTTGCCATTATGATAATTCTACCTTACTTTCAAAATAATCCATGAAGTGTGGTATCGCTGTGAATAGGAGCATTTCATCCATACACACATAGCATTTGCAAAACAATCCGTGTAGTGTGGGGTTACTGTCAATCTATACACTTTCATCTAAACACACAGTGCATGCATTTTCCATCAAGGGGACTCTTGAGATAGAGGTCCACGCAACTGCCCACTCTCTGTAAACTTGATTGCTAATAGAGTACTATCTGCCTGATTAAAAAACCACTCTCTCAAAACCCCCATTTCCAGTGCACATTAATTTAAGCAGACATCAATCAACAACCACTTCACAAATCACAACAAATTTAGAACCAATCTGAAAGGTGTCTACTGTGATTTGTGATGATACAATACTCTCAATACCACTTGCAAAATCAGGCCAATCTATTTTGGGAGGACCAGACACTTATATGCTTTCCATCAAACGTGAACAAGTTTCTATTGCGCAATGGTCTTCGATGACCTGTTAGAAGAAATAAAGGTGATAGTAACTGCCAAAAGACACCAAATCTCACATTTTGGTCTGAACTATCCACAAGTTAAGCACAGCAGTTAACAAGAGGAAATGAATTATTTGTGTGCAGAGTCATTCCATCTCACCATTAATACTACAGTACATATATACTACTTAGGTCAAGCAATTTCTTAAATATTGCCATACTGCGATTTTGACCACAGCATCCATACATGGATACCCCACCACCAACTTTGCCACCCTCCAGTACAACCACTTACATTCATGTGAACCAAACAGCACAGAGAAGGTTTAAACAAACAAGGGGCAAACAGTTACTGGTGCCCAGGCAGTAGTGGAAGCAAGGGAGACAACCCACCAGTAATGAGAGCGGCGGCAGGCACCTCTCCAATGATGGAGGTGGCGGTGGATGTCCTGACTCTGGGCAGTTTCTGGTGGCAGCTGCCCAGGAACTGCAGCAGTTCCCCAAACAGCTGCTGACTCTGCGTCTGACTCACTTCCTGTAGGGGAGGAAATGCAGGGAGATCAGCACTTTGCAGTCTTGATCTGTCACTCCCTACAGAGGAATTCAAAACAGACTGAAGTGTTTGTAATCAATGAAAGCTTGCAAAAAATAAAAAATAAAAAATCTTCACTGGGCACAGAAAGTTTTATGAAAAGCCTGAATTGAAACTGAAATACACAAAACCCTCTATCATATATGACTAAATGCATAAACGTGAGCAACTAAAAAGGACAATTGGGTAAAAAACAAAGTGTAAGTGAAAGTTCTGAATTTGGTGTTATTAGATACTACTAAATGTTATGAAAGTATGTGCAATAGGAGAAGATAATGAAGCGTATAGTTTTTGAGAAATTAGCGCTTGAATTTGAAAACTGGCAGGGTGTCATTACTGTTAAAAGTGTCTGACGTCAAATATTACAACAATTTTTGAAAGTCCAATAACAAACAATCGCAACAAGTTACAATTTACAACAATGTATTGCTCTGATCCAGATTTTGCATTTAACCGAAAATAACCCTTTTTAACTCTCAGGGTAGACAGTCGACAGAGAAATCTGAAAACAAAGATTGCGATTGGTGATTACAACGCTTTTGACGTCAGACACCGCGGACTTTCTGAAGAGTTTCACATGAGATTCAGAACGCTAATTCCAAATGGTTGCTATCAATTTGTACAATGATATCTTGTGTACATAATGACCCGATTCCATTTGTATTTTATTGAGCAGATTTTTGCCTGCAGCAGTTCTCAGCACAGCCCACAAGCAAGTGTCGTTTTTCAGAGGCATGATTTCAGGCCGATGCAGTGATTTTTTAACCGCAGCTTTTTATAAACGTAAATGTACACCTCAAAATTATGTCTACTATATCTTCATTCATTCTTCCATACACCAAAAACAAGAATTCAAGCACAGGTTGGATACATCATGTTTTATATGCCATGAAAAGCAACAACCCTCAGCAGACACAGGTTTATGCATTTAGTCATATATACAATGCAAATTACAGTGCAACAGGTGGTAAGTAGATGTTGTAGTATTTACTACCACTCTGGTAACCTCAAACTTGTCTGCTCACTTTGATCATACTTGCGGCAAGAGAAATTCTTAGAGGTGCAAAAAAATATCACCATGCAAATATGCATCTATTTTCTTATGTGTGGCCATGTGTGAGAAACGAAGCTGAATTCATCAGTTTTCAAGTAAAAATCTGAGAAAAGTCATCAGCACACCAAGCCAAATATTTGGTTTCCTGGGCCCGTATCCAGAATGGCGATTTATCTTGTTAACACTCGATTTATCCCCTAACCCCGGGTTATCTTGATCGGTTAGATAAGGTACGTTCGTCAGAGGATCCTAGGTTGCGCTTTGCTATGTATACTGGTTTCCAGCCAAGGGAGAGCAGAACAGACAGTTGGAATCGTCTGAGTTTAGAGATAAATCGGGGTTAAAATAACTCGCCGTTCTGGATACGGGCCCTGAGCTTTACATTACTGAAAAAATGTATGATTTCGCTCATGAACATACCTTTTTCTATACATGTAATACGAATGAATGAATACATCATTTTATGGTTAAAATATTTCATTTCATTGTTTTTCTGGCTTTAGCCTTGTTTCTCATGCTGAGTCACACAAATGCACAGGCACTCATCTGCAAACACCTGCTGAAACATGCATGCATGCGCACATGCACACACACACCACACAAAACACACAGACATGCTTGTATGCACGCCTGATCTCAGTCAGGCACCCAGTGGTGCATCTATGCCAAGCAAACAAAGAATGAAAATAAAAGGAGATCCAATAGCTTTAGTTGAGGGCAGGATACTCTCACTGCAAAGACAGGTTACAATACACAGGACTGCCAAGTAAATCAACAGCATAGCGCCCCAGACCAGTTGTTCAGTGCTTGCCTGGCAGTCACTCCACAGCCAGCGAGGTACAGACGCAAATGCTGTACGCATTCTACAGTGGCATCTTGGTGAACAGGCTTGCCTTACGTTTCTACTCCTCTTCTAGAACCAGCCTCGGTGCATATTAAGGCAATGAAAGCACACGTGGTGTAATCATCCCCTGAGGCAGCAGAAACTCACAGTGGGTGGGGTTATCTCAGGAAGTCCGTGCAGAGATTGTGCGAGGTCCTGAGTTTTAATGTAACGTAGGTATGTGTTTACACTGTGCGTCAGCTACAGGTACATGGTCCTTAAGGCTACGGTACAGGTTTTGAGAAGTCATGGGAGAAAGCCCCACGTCTTTCTCTTCCCTCTGTGTCTCTTGGACATCTGCAATCCCCCACTCTTACCTCCACCTCAGTCCTGATCTGCTCCCACAGTCTGTGGCCAGCCTTGTAGCCCTCCTTGGCAGTCTTGTCAGGGAGGATGTCCACTGCAACACACAGCCTTGAGGTCAGAGGAGAGATGAAACCAACAGCCAAGGTCATGTATCACCTTCCCTACACCCTCCACTACGCCAGTTCTTCATTGACTTTGCCACTTGCTTTCTCTGAGCAGTCAACCGCATAACTTCTCTCTCCGACCAAAGTCTCGTGAACTCAAGATTAAGGTTCTGTAAGTCATTCACATGTTTCATTCCCCAGTCCTGCAAGGATTACGCAATTTGTAGAAAACAAATCGGTCAAGTAACAGCCACATTGGGTGGGCAGCCACGTGGGGTGGGCGGCTATGGGCGGTACAGGATTGAGCAGGGTGGGCGGCTATGGGCGGTACAGGATTGAGCAGGGTGGGCGGCTATGGGCGGTACAGGATTGAGCAGGGTGGGCGGCTATGGGCGGTACAGGATTGAGCAGGGTGGACGGCTATGGGCGGTACAGGATTGAGCAGGGTGGGCGGCTATGGGCGGTACAGGATTGAGCAGGGTGGGCGGTAATGGGCGGTACAGGACTGAGCAGGGTGGGCGGTAATGGGCGGTACAGGATTGAGCAGGGTGGGCGGCTATGGGCGGTACAGGACTGAGCAGGGTGGGCGGTAATGGGCGGTACAGGATTGAGCAGGATGGGCGGCTATGGGCGGTACAGGACTGAGCAGGGTGGGCGGTAATGGGCGGTACAGGATTGAGCAGGGTGGGCGGCTATGGGCGGTACAGGATTGAGCAGGGTGGGCGGCTATGGGCGGTACAGGATTGAGCAGGGTGGGCGGTAATGGGAGGTGGGGGATCTTAAGAGTTAAACAGGGCAATACATGATACTGAATGTTTTTTTTTTTTTAAGGATTTGATATCTGGAACATGAATCAACAGATTTGTTCATTCCTGCTTCATCTTGAAGTGTTGTGTGGGACAGAGACTTTTAAAATAGAAAAAATGTGGTTTTCTTACTTTTAATAGTTGTCACTGAAATACAGCAGACTCCTCCAAAACCCTTTCTGTGCTGCGTTTCAATGATTCACAAATCACAGTCACAGGCAGCCATCAGTTTCAGAAAGTAACCTTCTAATGACAATACTATTATAATTAAATAAAGCTTGATTAATTTTTTTTCTCCTGTGATCTGTTTTGCTGGCTGTTTATTATAGAGGTTTTGAGTAAGTATGGTTGCACTGTTTGTCTCACATGGAGTGTGCCAACATGACATGTCTTATCTTGAGAGAAAATGAGGAGGCTGCAGTTTTCTGTAAGGCCAAACCAAAATACAGTTGTGGTTACGGTAACATGGTTACACAAGAAGGGCAAAGCCCATACGACTCACATGCTTGACCTTGACCTTTATATGACCTTGACCTTCGGGTGACCTTCAAGGTCAAGGTCAAACAACTAAACCTACCAATGACATCATACACAAAGAAATGCTTTACACATTTTTCCTACCAAAATACATGTGACCTTGACCCAAGGTCAAGGTCATCCAAGGTCATGCAACACAAAGCTGTTAATTCAAGACATAGGAAGCACAATGGTGCTTATTGGCACTTTCTACCATGAGATATAGTCACTTTTAGTGGTTCACTACCCCATTTTGGTCACATTTCATAAGGGTCAAAGTGACCTTGACCTTGATGATATGTGACCAAATGTGTCTCATGATGAAAGTATAACATGTGCCCCACATAATTATTAAGTTTGAAACAGTTATCTTCCATAGTTCAGGGTCAAGGTCACTTCAAAATATGTATACAATCCAACTTTGAAGAGCTCCTGTGACCTTGACCTTGAAGCAAGGTCAACCAAACTGGTATCAAAAGATAGGGCTTGCTTTGACCTATATACCACTTGTAGCTAAGGTCGCCATTCTCAATAACGTGGGAGAAAATTGGGAAAATGTGAAAAATGACTGTTTTTGAGACCACATTTATGGCTCCTGTGACCTTGAAGCAAGGTCAAGTCACTATGTATGTTTTTTGAGGCCTTGTCATCATACACCATCATGCCACATTTGGTGTTGATAGACTTAATAGTCTCCGAGAAAAATCCAACGTTTAAGTTTTTTACGGACGGACGGACGCCCGGACGGACGGACGGACGCCCGGACGGACGGACGGACGGACGCCCGGACGGACGGACGACACGGCTCAGTACATAGACTCACTTTTGCTTCGCATGTGAGTTAAAAAAAACTGGGTCGGTAGGTCGGCCGGCCTGAACTTTGTTTTAGGAATTTTTATTTTTGAAGAGGCCAGGATGAACATAAGTTTCTCTTTAGCCAAGAATGCGTTTTACAATGTAAATAGTGAAATTCCTGAGTGCGTGTAGGGCATGGAAGGTGGAGGGCATGGAAGGTGGGATGGCAAACAGTTTGTTGTTTACTGTCTTTTTTCTTCTTCTTCCTCTTGCATGATCAGAAAAAATAATGAGTTAAGAGTTGGCAGAAAAAATTTGGGTTGGTTGGGTTACCATAACTACAACTAATTTTTTGTGAGTGTGGTCTAATGACTAAATTAATGCAATCCACATATTCTAAAAATAGTTATCCTGCTTCCACACATTAAATTTCTCCCTGATATTAAAATGTTGATATTCCTTTTTCTCTCCATCATCCACATTTTATGGGCAACCCATCAAAGACACTACTTGTAAATGAGAGTACATTTCATTTGCCCCATAACTGAAAGTCTACTACCATTAGTATTAGTCTATTACCACGTACAAGTACCACCACCACGTATTATTAGTACCACCACCACCACCATCAACAGTACGTGACAAAAGCAGTAGCACCACTAGCAGCAACAACCCCACCAGGGTGTGCGCCCATTATCCAGAGCTGGCCTGATTGAATACACAGGCGCAATCCTCAGGACTGGGAGGCATACCTGGGTGCGCTGTACGCTTCTTGCCCTTGAACGCAAAACATCCCTGCAGAGAGAAACAAAAAAGATGCTACAACGGCATCTTGGAATTCACTGTTGCACAATGAGGGAAGATGACGTGAAAGAGAGAACGCAGGGAGGGTCAGGGGATGGATGAGATAATGTGGAAGTGGAGAAGGAGACGGGGGAAGGAGGAAACTGGGATGAGGTTGGGCAAATGGGAATATGCTCAGCTTAAACCTCCCAAATGTAAACATTCAGTTCATGATACAGAAAATTTTAATGCGCCAAGGTACTGATGAACATCTGGTGTCATGATTCCTTCCTTTATCATTGGATACGTTATTTCGCATAATATGCTAAGATGGCACTCACTGCCCTGCACAGTAGTGTTTGTAGTGCATCATCATGATCATTGCTCACTCGGCCAAGTAGTAACAAAGAATGACTTACAACATTCGTTGGTAGTAAGTAGCGCGACGATCGCGTGTAAAAATCTATGCACGTTGTGATGACACATTAACAAAGCTGTTCTTCTTAAAGCAATAATGACATCGAAAGTGAATCTTACCTTCGAAACTGATTCGGAAATATCCATTAGGCTAACGACGGTGACTACGCTCCAACTCCCGCGAATATTTGTAATGAGCGCCACCTCCAAACTGCTAAGAGTTCTCTCCCCTATAAAGTTTTCATGCATCAAAGACCATACATTAATAAGACCGCGCACTCGGCTATTTTTGCACTACGCGGAGCGAGGTACGGATTTTAGAGTTACGTCCCGTTTTCGCGTGTCTGTCGACGCTAGCGAGAATAGCAACGAGTAGGAGTCTGCAACCTTCGGCGGCTTGCATTTCCTCATTCTGCAAACTACATGATACATAAAGCATGCAGCAGAGGATAATTACAAAGAATTCACTTACCTCAACGTATGGAAGAGGGTAGGTTTCCGAAACTTGTCCTGTTCTTTTTTGTTGTCTTTCTCGCTCTCTCTCTCTCTTCTCTCTCAAATGAGGTTGTAGTGGGCTTCACCGAGATTAAAAAACATTCCAGACACACAAACGCCTACTACTATGATCCACATCTGTTTGGACTCTACAATCTAGCTGCCATTCCTGTAGTTCTCGTTTGCTTCTGTTGTTCCTTATCCTTCACGCCTTTCTTTTAGTAAATTCGTCTACAGGTCGTTCTTTCTACTCATTCGCCTTAGTTTTTCTATCTTTCACTTGTTGGCACTTTTGCTTATGAGTTACTTTTGCTATTTCCTTGTCTTTCCTTTGCATTGTCCGCTCAGTCCCTGCTCCGTCCAAATCACTCCTATATCCCACCTGTTTGTTGAGGCTAGCCTTTGGTTTTTACGGAGTCAGGAGACGTGTTGTTAGTTCTTTTTTTTCTTTTGAAACTACCCACTTTGTTGTCCAAATTAACGCACATTAAGAGTCATGAGATAAATCTATACACTCCTCTTTTGGCCTCTTATTTTTTTTTGTTTCTTTTTTAGTTTTCCTCCCCCCATTTTGTTGGTTCGGGTCTGATCATTTCTTACCCTATTGCCCATTTAACCCTATTTTCCTTGGAACATCCACACTTTCGATCCATTCCTATTTCTCTCACCCTCTTTTCTTTTAGTACACACACCCCTTCAATGACCCTATTTTTTTTTATTTCACTTCTCTTTACATATTTAACTAATTGTTTCTGTTTTTTTGCGACTTTCCAGGTCCTTTTATTTTCTGCATCGACTTGCTAAATTTATTTGCTCCTTATAATTTCACACCAATGTTGCAATTCTTATCTATATTCAACAAAACTTCTGTGGATGTTTTTTCATTGCTATGATATGTTTTCTCTTTCTTTACTTGGATTTACGGCCCGACTTCCCTACTTTGACAATTTTTGTAATTTTCTTCTATTTCACACCATTTGCATATACCTCTTGTTTTTTTTCTTATTTAATTTTTTGTCCGAAACACACTCTCCAAACTTTGGTGCTATTTTGTTTGTCTGTTGACGCTGTAATTTCTGTTATTTACGAAATAAGCTTGCCTGTCACTTGACATATTTTCGGTCATCTTAAAGTGAAAAAACAAAAATGTGTATACCATACGAAAGGTAAAATAAACTGAGTCCCATACCCTACACCTTGGTGACCGTGGTCCTGGATAGGTGTAAATTTGTCGTATACTAACGAATTGAGATATGAAGAATGTCGTGCTCCTACAGAAAAAATTTAGCCTACAAAGTACGAATACATTACTTGCACACTTCATGGCGTCTCCCAATCCATTCAATCTCTCTCCAAATTCTCTCTCACACCACACACCCACACACACACACACACAAACACACACACACACACACACACAACACACCACAAGCCACTACACTCACACATTCATTCTCCGTAAGGTGTCAGCAATCTACATCATTGCCTCATCATACACTTTACTCTGACAGGAATGAGTGTTCCCTGACATTTTAACCTGCTTCCTCTAACTTAGCATGGGAGTAAAGTTCAAATGAACATTGATGTCAGTAGAATTCCCCCAAAATAGTCTAAGCTTACAAACTGTGGACAAATTCATGGGCAACTCCTTTACATAGTGATTTTTATACTTCATCTATTTCTAATTATTCTGTTCATTTCATTCATACAGACTTATAACTCACCTAGATGAACATTTTCAAGAGGTGTTTTGATACACAATATATATTATATATATATATATATATATATATATATATATATATATAATATCTAATATATATATAATATATATATAATACCAACAATCATTAGTCTATATTTTAATTACTCAGAGTATGTGAACACAGGTGGGGAGAGGGTTGATCATTTTCACAGGGAGGTAAATCATTCTCACGGGAGGTATACAACCTGGAAATGTCTGAAATGATGTGAAGGTAGGGTACAGAGGCAACATAGAGAGAGAGAGAGAGAGAGAGAGAGAGAGAGGAGAGAGAGACAGACAGACAGACAGACAGACAGACAGACAGACAGACAGACAGACAGACAGACAGACAGACAGACAGACAGACAGACAGACAGACAGACAGACAGACAGACAGACACAGAGAGAGAGAGAGAGAGAGAGAGAGAGAGGTGCATTTTATGCATTCGGGATTTATTCAAACATCCAGTCATCAGTCCACCACCACTAAAATCTAGCTATTTCAGACCGATCGATCAAACACTACGAAGTCTTCAGGAAGGCTACACCATCCTGTAGCAGACTTCCACTTCCCTCTCTGCTGCTGAATATACTAAGCACACCATTGTCTGCCACAACCCATTCTATACAGCCATCCCAATGCCCACTAAATGTAACCATTGTAATAACACATCAAACACACACCCAGTATATATCCTCCCTTATCTCAGCTGATCCTGACAAATGGAAACCCAGGTGTTGCATGCTCAGGCTTACCCAAGCCAACACCAGGGCCAACAACCTTCATGCTTGGTCAAAGTATGCCAGCTTATCATGCATGAATAACCATGAAAACCCATCTGCCTGGATGTTAAGTTCCTAAGAAAATACAAAGGCAGGGCTTTCTCCCAGAACCAGTTCCTTTCAAATGGGAAAAACAGCAAACATGGCACATTCATGGTTCAAATGCACTAGCAGTCTTCAGTCAACACACTCTAAACCTCCTCCAATCCTGATCAAAGTTATAAGTATAGCACACTTCCACAGTGTGTAGTTTGAAAACACATGCATGCATGCACACACACTCTGTCACATACATGAACACACAAAAGCTCTTACGACAAGAAGTTGATAAGAAAAGCATGAAGAACTGCCACTGATCTCAGAAAATGATGGGGGCACTCATAACAGCAAAATATTCTAACTGAAGAGAGTTCAGATGTTTGGATTTGGCTCAACCCTGTACACAGTCCCAAGCCCTCATTGCATCGATATTCAAATACTGGGTTATTGTCGTCTCTATTGGCTACTACTAAAGCTGAAAAATAGTTTTTTTGTGGTCCTTTTCTTGTCCAACCCACTATTGACATCTCCAGCAGATTTTGCAAACAGGAGTTAAACACCTGTTGCCAAGGTTCACTAGAATAAATGGACTGAAAATAGCTCTCTTCTCATTCAGAGAGCAGCCAGGCACTCTACAGTTCATGAACCTACTTGGCCTGTGTGACTTCACTAGTGTTTCCCTAAAGGTCCAATCCTTAATGAAAGATAGACTGTGATCTGACATGACCAGAGGGAAGAAAGAAGAGAAAAGAGGAGCACATATAGAAACCAAAGAAATGGTGAAAGGAAGAGTAAAGAAAGACGAGAGAAGACAGGAAAGAAAAAAATGACAGAAAATATAGGAGAGTGGAGAGGGCAGGAGAACTTTCTGCATTCATTTCTAACATTTCCTTGTCTTCATTCACTATTCAAAGTACATGTGTTGCTAAGGTTTATTAAGTCAAGAGAGCATCTTTTTTTAAAACATGAGTAAGTTTCAAAATTGACAGGTGTAGTCAACAAGATTTTAATCCACAACATCATGAACTGCTTGCTAAATATCATACTACTGCAAGAAGTGAGACATGTCCAACTCTACATTGATTCAATACAAAATAACCAAGACCACAACTCTAGCATTGAAAAAAACAACAATAATCATGTTTCTAGCCTTTGAAAGAAGATGACACTACAACATTTACAGGTATGGTATTAATTATAGACAACTGAAATAGCTGTTCAGAATGTTCATAACTTCTATCGTGAATGTTGCTAACAATTACAACAATACAATAAGTATTATTCAATATCCATACTAAAATAAGCTCTAGTAGTAGTATAGATTATTATACTGCTTTCATACATTTTCTCCTCCGTGCCTTCTTCGCTTCATTTTCAGCTCTGAGAGAATGAAAGCGTCGATTCTAATTCCAGCTAGAAACACCACAGTGGGTTCCTCTGGGGCTTGACCCTGGGACTGGGTCGCCTTTGTTTGCTTGTCACATGTTGTTCTGATGAGTGCCTGATGCACAGCCAGGGTTCCCCCCTAGCTGCTGGCGCTTGGCCGCATAGGAGGGCTAATCGTACTACGTTTTGCCAACATTGCCCTCACTGTGACGTCTGCCCCTCCGCTCTTATCTAGGAAAAGCTTTGTAACCTATTGACGCCAGTCGCTTTTTCTAATGGGAGACCCAAAATGGCTTGTATGCTGCTCAATCGTCTGCTGCTCAGCGCGCAGATCATAATTATGCGTCCGGTGTTTATTTCTTTATTAAGACCAGCTTGTTAGGGACGTGCTTTTCCATGGAGAAAATTGTGTTTAGATCTTTTAGGAGAGATATAGTTTCCTGACACCTTGACCCTTTTCCCAGCTTTGGTGTGGCAATTTTCATTTTAGTGTTTTACTGTGTTTACACTCGCTTCTCCACGCACTCGGCTAATTAGTGTTCATGTTTACAAACTACGGAACAAACGGTTTCTCACATACATATCGCTTTCAAGAAATACTATAAAAACCCTTGCACGTACTTGCATTCTGCTATTCATACTCTATAACCTTTATTCCTCACGCACGTGGCATAGCTACAACACTCACTATACATGTGTATCTCGCACAAGCGCTCCGGGGGAGACACGCGAAAACGGGGAGATCACTCTGTCGGAAATCTCGCTAAAATCAGCCGAGTGCGCGGTCTTATTAATGTATGGTCTTTGCATGCATCGCCAGTTGGCAGCGGCCGTGAGATATGTTTGATATTCCCTTTTTGCTCATTGTTACTGTTTTAACTCTATCTCTGTGTGTTTGTCTGTGTCTGTCCGTCCGTCTGTGTGTCCGTCGGTGTGTCTGTCTGTGTGTCGATCTGTCTGTCTCTCTCTCTCAGCGCGCTCTCTCTAAGACGTGTGTAATCAGTGTACATATGTTTGTGTTGTTATGGTGTGTGTATCTCGCTTGTGTGCGCGCGTGTGTGTTTGCGAACATATGTGTATGTGCGCTCATGCGTGTGTGTGCTAGCGCGCACGCGCTTTCTTTTCCGATATTAAAATACAAAAACATAAAACTTTCTCTGATTTCTTTTCTCTGAAAGTGAAAGGAGAGAGAATGACGTCTGGACCGCTACAAACACGGGAACTGATTTCTCTAACGTACCGCTCTCACGAGCTGCAACTGCACACGTACACTTAATCTCTCTCCCTTCGTTGGAGACGCTGAGTGACGTCAGAGCTCTACATATATTGCCAGAAGAAAACGCCGCGATCCGTTATGTGGCAGCGTGACCTCCTGGCTGCGCTCTCTCTCTACTGCTTTGTAAGTGGCGTAGATCCACCTGGAAAATGACGGACTGCGCTTCCCGTGACACTGACTGAAAAAAGACTGAACCCAGAGCAACCAGGATTGTACGTCTCCCTTCACGTAGGCCTACTGGGTCTGTTGCTTCAATGCATGTGGTCCGTGGCTGTGCAAACGTTCCGAGAGAGAAAGAACCTCACTGAACGGAAGGACTCGCGCTTTTTATCTGTTCCCACCTTGGCCTTGGGTCTAGTCTTTTCCCCCTTGATTTTTGTGTTGTCTTGGTTCTGTGTCACAGGAACGCCGACAACGATCGATGTCAGACGGGGGTTGTTTGCTCGGGGTCGGCTCTAAAACAAAAGTTCTTTGGCCATTTTTATTCTTTTGTCCTAAAACGCCAAAAAAACCATAATATTTTGTGTGTTTTTTTTCGAAACTTAGAAAATTTTTCGTTTTTTCTATTGCGGGGGGCCGCTATTGCGGGATTTTTTTGGTCCAAAGTTCTTCAGGCCATTTTGATTCTTTTGTCCTGAAACGCCTAAAAAAACTTAAAATATTTGTTACTTTTATTGGATAGCGCTCAGCCTAGGCCGCACCCGCCACCCCGCCTGACTGACTTAGTCTGTCCGGGGAGTTTCACCTAAACCCGGACGCGTTATTTTTTGTCACGTTTGTGTCCAACATCAGCGTCGGGCCCTGGAGTTAGGGCGTAGGGACCACCCGTTGAGAGTCAAACGTGGGATGGAGTTAGAATAAAAAGCTTCACCCGTTATTGATAAAACCGTTATTGATAAAACGATTATTGAAAAGTTTTTTTTCCAAAAAAAGTAACAAATATTTTATGGTTTTTAGGGCGTTTTAGGACAAAAGAATCAAAATGGCCTGAAAAACTTTAGACAAAAAAAATCCCGCAATAGCGGCCCCACGCAATAAGTTTCGAAAAAAAGTAACAAAAATATTATGTTTTTTTTGGCGTTTTAGGACAAAAGAATTAAAATGGCCAAAGAACTTGTGTTATTAAAAAAAAACTCCCGCCTACCCGTCCGCTCTTGTGCACGCTGCTCCAGAAAGGAAGAGACTCCACCACAATCGTGTCGACCCCATGACTTCCTGCATGACGCTCTCGTGAAGACGGAACTGCCGTCAAGACTGCCTCTGTTGCAGTGTTGGCTGGCGTCCATTATTTGAGCTGTCTGCAGGCGTCCTTCATCGCTGTTCTTTTCGTCGAATGGGATACGGTACCTCGTCAATGTACACGCCGCTAGGAAAAGGCATGGTGTGTCTGATGATAAGATGCAGCTGAAGTAGAGTTAAAAATAAAAATAAAACTTTTTTCCCCACAGTTTCCACACATGACAGCGTGTCTCCCCTACGCACAGTGAAGTAGTCCCGATCGAGCAGATGGCGTTCAGAAATATCAAATAGTACGTTTGGCCCGCACAGGCATTTTCAAGCGATCGCCTTTTCCCGAGCTCCGTCTCGGGTTGGCTCACACGTTTTAGTCTGACGGCAACCTCCTCGAGAGTTGACAGCAACTGATTGTTGAATTCCATGGCAATGCGAGATGTTTTGATTGTCTCCATTTAAATAAAAAGTACCCGCACCTTTTTCTTTCCTTCTTTTTACACAATTAGGTTTTGCAAGAAACTGTCGTATTTGTGTGTAATAAAAGTCTCCGATAATGACGCTTCCATCGATATGTAGTAACTTATAATTGGTGTGACATTTCAGAGGTGACTGTATTTCGAGTCTGGGTATTGTGTATTTATCCACGTTCAAAACAAACGACTGCGGACAAGAATGCATCAAAGCAAAATCGACCAAGAGAATAATTCTCCAATCTACTTTATTAACAGTAATAATCTTACAAATGATTGAATAAATGAAATATGCACGGGAAATATTAATCCACGTACATAACTGAAAACTGTGCATATAATTCCTGCAGGTTTTCTGCTGTCTCGTTTAGGATGAATGGTATTTATTGAAAAACATTTCATTGCTACAGAATACATAAACTGCATCCCTTGAATGTTAGGGGTTGTGTGTGTGTGTTTGTGTGTGTGTGTGTGTGTGTGTGTGTGTGTGTGTGTGTGTGTGTGTGTGTGTGTGTGTGTGTGTGTGTTTTCATTAAAACAACAATCATTGCTTGGTCTCTATAAGTACATGGGCCGTTCCAATTACATTGCCAGATGTCAAGACAGCTTGGCAATGAAGTAAAGTCAGTAACAGAGCCCACTTTTACAGAACCAGGAAAGGTGGTGCCTTTTCGATATCTGCGTACATCATGCTAAACACGACAACATAGTTTAGAATAAAAGGGAGATGACTCCTCGTGCTCTATTTCATCTCCCTACCAGAGATTGCGCATACCGAATCTTTACGGTTGCTCAGGAGTACAACGCGCTTCATGAGCGCTTCATGTTGGCAATTGAGCGCTCTTTGCCTCTCATGAACACCTAAGATGTAGTGCAGCGCTTCACTTGTTAAAGGGGAGGTAAATCTTCTGCGCCCCATGTTGTGTTGATACAAAGACTATAAGATCTTTGGTTGATAGACGCGAAGAAAGTGTTTTCTTTGCCACAGACATCGTTTATGCACGTTTAAATGTATTCTGCATGAATAAAGTCCACTACTGTGTCATCCTTACTTGCCATTACTCGCGCATACAGAGCGCTTGGGGCAAATAAAGCCCGTTCCAGTCCCAAAATGATGTTTCTGAGGGTTATTTTACGCATCGACGGCCAGTGCGGGATCGAAGATGCCATTTTGAAAATGAAGCAAAATCGTCTGAATCATCTCGGATTGGTGATTCACAGCACTGCTCAGCGCTGAGTGATTCACACCCCAAAATTGCTGTTCAGGAGTGAATCACATGCAGCGCTGAGCAGCGCTTTGCAACGTTGCGCCTCCTGAACAAGCCTTTTGTCGCTGCTGACTTCACATTAAGCTTGTGTTGCCATGACATCTCCCTCATCAGCTGCACTGTGGTGCCGTTCTTGCTTTCACGCTTAAATACACGCCCTTCAATACTGTCGGGGGGAATAATCTTGAAAACCAGGATGACCAACTTTCTTTCAGTTGCGTATTATTTTCATGGCGACGCATCCAGCGAGGTTTGAAAGTCGACGGCACCGTGGCTGGCGAGTTCTTAATTTACCGTTTTGTCAGCTGGAAACTTATCTACATAATTATTTAGTTCGATTGGAGCTCTGGTCAAATGAGTGAAAATCTATCCTGCAGACGTCACACGCGTCGAGACAAACACGCTTTTCTGCCACACTGATACAGACACGTGTTTGTTTCACTGACACAGACACGTGTTTCACTGATACAGACACGTGTTTGTTTCACTGATACAGACACGTGTTTGTTTCACTGATACAGTTCCAACGGTGTTCAAAGATGGCGAAACTTGCCTCAATGAGACAATTAAGTCTATTGACCCACCCATCACCATATACGGATACTCGCGTCTTTCAACAGTAACAGCAAAATCCGCCCTGCAGTCCTCCATTTTCGGCAAATGATGTACGAGCGTTCCTATTGGCTGATTGGCAAAGTTGTATTAGCTTAACACCGCAAACACAGAGCATGTTGAAAATCACGAAACTCATGAGATGTTTACGGAAGACACAGTTCTTTTTGATACGACTGCTTGCATCTTGAATACAAATGTTGCAGAAAAACAGGATTCTGTCTCAGCATGTGAGACGGTGTAAACGGTGCTGGCTTGAGGCAGGCCGGAGTTCGGCTGGATTATAACAGAAAGTCGAAGGAGACACTTGTCCGGCAGTGTTTTTCTTGATCTTCCACTGACTGTCAGAGTACAACTCCTTCGTCAAGTACGTGCTTCAGGGAGTGCTTTCCAAAGCTGCTTGTACCTCCAGGCGATTCCTGGGGCAGCATGGCGTGCTGTTGAAATAATGCATACTGACATCTAAGCAAATTGTTGTATGCATAAACAATTACCTTGCATGTTTGTTGCTCATATGCAATTCAGAAAAAATGTAGTGTATGTGCCACTAGACAAACGATTTAGATTCAGCTGTGTTTTTAATATATCACATGAAATATGTCATTTACTCCAGGAACATCCTTCATTAGATGGGTTGGGGTTGGGGTAGTCCTGATGATAGAAATAATTAAACCTGCCATTAACTGCTGAACCGGTATCACATCCCTCTGTAAAACACCCACGTTGATGACTTTCGGGTGGCCTCTAACGTGTATACTTTTCATGACTTCAACAATCAAGAATATGGTTGTGCAAGTTTGCAAGGCGCGTGTGCTTCTTTAACCAAAGACCCTCTACAATAAGATGATTCATCCGGTCACTTCCGGCGAAATTAGGATCACGCGCGCCACCAAGCGGTAATCGTGCTTAGCCGGTAAAAAATGTCGACCACGAAGAAGAAATCAAGGCAAGGAGGTGACCATTGCAGTGCGAATAACTGTGTTAACTCGCGCTATGCGTGTCCACAGAAGTCGTAGTCGTGATTAGCCGGTCAAAAATGTCGACCACGAAGAAGAAATCAAGGCAAGGAGGTGACCATTGCAGTGCGATTAACTGTGTTAACTCGCGCTATGCGTGTCCACAGAAGTCGTTTTTTCGTTTTCCGTGGAAAAATAAAGAGAGGTAAGTAATGATTATATAAATGTGTTTTGAGCTAAGCGCAATAAAATACAGAACTTGAAGTGTAATCTAAATCTGCTGAACTGGTGGAGGAAGCTTGTGGCTTTTGCTTTTGTAGGTGTGCCGATATTTGTTTTCGAAAATCTGCTGATTTAGTCACGTCAGCACCTCAGCAAATCAGCAGTCTTGATAATGAATGATTCACGTTAGATGATAAATATCGCCTTGAGGCTTGATCACAATTGAGTGATTCTGAATCAGAGTTGAAGAGTTTTGGCAACTGAATTCATACAATTTTTGTTTGCGAAAATGTTGATGAGTATTAAATTAATGATGCATGTGGAATTTATTATAGTGAATAATAGTGGCCAAAACATTTCATCGCAATGAATAAACGCAACCGATCATAGCAGGAATGAAAAAAAAGGTCATAAAGATAAACAAAACTTACAAACACTATGCCGGAAAGCTAGCATAATAAAATGCAAGCACGTAGGTTTTACAAACATGACAGTTGACACATGGCAACTCGCTTTGTGGAGATGAGCATTATTGAAGTTGAAAACTAGTTATGTAGTTTTCTATTAAATTTGTTGATACAGTGGAGTCCACTTATAGTGAACTCTGTTATTGTGGTTTTCCTGTTATTGTGAACAGTTTTTAATTTGGTTGTCTATTTGCACGTGACCGTGTATCTAGTGCCCAGGCTATTTGCACGTGAATGTGTATCTAGTGACCATGCAGGCTGTTTACACGGCAAGTTATTTTCACCGCAAGCAATACGGAAATCATGAAATCTGCATTTTTTTTGCTTACAATATCTGTTTGTGTTTCCCTACTACAGTAGATCTATGCAATTCTATAGTAATAAACATAAAATTACACGGCATGAGCCATGACCGTACTCAGTAAATCCTTCTATCTCGCTACTATCGCAGCGAGCGGCTCGGCCAGCAAAAGTAGGCCTACAGATACTGTGTTTACAGACAGAAGGATTTTTCTTCACCAGCCTTTGTTTAGTTATCGATATTTAATTCAAAAACTTGCAATATAATAATATAATATAATATAAAAGTGATTAATTCTCATTACGATTTCTGTTGTGGGTATGTGGAAGATTGTCTTCCTTGACTCGAGCGCCACGATTTCCGCTTGGGGCGTCTCGGTCGGCTCCGTCATCATGTTTTATATAGGCCGAGTGCCGGTTGAATCATCTTATTGTAGAGGGTCTTTGCTTTAACTTCATCCGATGCCCCTGGTGGCCGATATTGCTACTTGGGGTCGCCCCTGGCTGAGCTACAGGAGCAGGCCCCGAAAGCTCCACAGCCAGACGTTCCAGCTGACGAGGGGGGCATTGAGCGGCTCCAGCCGTATGTAGTTCATTAGGCAGACGCTGTACCCGTTTTGCTTTCGTAGAAAATTCATCGACTAACGAATTAGTCATAAGTGAGAACAAAGGAGGACTGATTTTGTAACTCTGCTTCAATCCCAAACTTTCGACGAACAGAGAAAGTCCCTGGGCACTGCGTACGCAGTATTGAACAGACTCATGCATTGCTCTGAAAATTCTGCCTAATATCACTTGCACTCCATTTTTTGGTACTGTGCCCCACAAATCATGGCAAATGACTCAATTGCAAGTTTTCTAAAATCAACTAAGCACGCAAAAAATGTTCTATGTGCTGAGAAATGTCCGCACAATGCCGCATAAAACAAAAATAGTGTCTACCGCAGGATAGCCACGCCTAAAACCAGGCCCTTCTTCCCTTTATAAGCACTCTTCAACCCATTAAGTAGTCTTGTTCAGAATATGGACAAATACATGACTAAATACAATGGTCAGATCTATTTCATATTAGCTATCATGAGAATAATGACTCCCACTCTTGTGCACTGGATGAAGAATTTATTCCGACCGAAGACGAGGAAACACTCCTGTCACGAACATTTAAGAATCACGATGGAAGAGGCTGGAGGAGATGCCGTCTACTTCAGTGCATATCTCCAATTATTAATCAGCCCCTGCCGTTTTCCTTTTTCATCTGAGACAAAGCTATTAAAATCTCTGTTTTCGATAATGGGGAGTCAAGTACACTGTCAGTGTAAATGTCACTGCCGAATTCCCTAGCTAATTTTAGTCATCTTAGACCCGGTTTGGCGAGGAAAACTTGTCTTGAAAATCTCAGAGACATTTTGCTGAGATCGATGGACCTCATTCTTAGTCGTTTAACTTCTTGACGAAATTTATTTAGAATCAAGAACACTTAATATAGTGAGCCAGATGGCGGAACATACGTATTTTCATACCCAAACAATCTTATCAACGAAAAATATCAGTACGACATCATAAGACCGCTCAATGGGATGGAAGTAAGAAGTTGAGCAAAATATTTAGCAAAAGGAAGAAATCGGCACTGGTCCATACACTCAATGAACGTTTCACCCAAAACACGTAACAGTAAAGTTATCACACACACATCGGAACTCTACATGATATTTGCTGAACAGTCAGTCCACATTCTACCACACAAGCTTCAGAACAGCACAAGAGAACGTTCTGGCTAGAATACCTGCTCTCACAGCGTCGAGATGACTGAATGCTTGGCTATTCCCCTAGTGGGCCCTTCCTCGACTAGTCACCTTTTCTCGTTTGAATATTTCTAATCGGCTTCATTGTGTGCATTCGTTGGGACATCTTTATGATTCTGCGATGAACAACGGATGATCTGTTTTAAAACCGTCAATTAGAGTAGTTGTAATCAGCGTAACATTGCTTGCAGCACTGCGCTTTGAGTAGCGAGTAGCGTTCCGCTGCACGCAGCGCCGCGCTGCGACCAGCAAGCAGCGTTGTGTTGCTCGAAGTGCCGCGAACTCGGCCTTTTTTTTCCTTCTCCACAACTGCTGTCTTATTTGAGAGGGGGAGGGAGGGAGAGAGAGGAGGGAGGGGGTGGGGGGAGGGAGAGGAGGAGGGAGGGGGGGGGGGGAGGGAGAGAGAGG
The DNA here is from genome assembly GCA_034096865.1 of Theodoxus fluviatilis. Lineage (NCBI taxonomy): Eukaryota > Metazoa > Mollusca > Gastropoda > Cycloneritida > Neritidae > Theodoxus > Theodoxus fluviatilis. The sequence goes on along the minus strand of JAWQFJ010000328.1, from coordinate 6,610 downwards.
AGGGAGGGGGGGGGGAGGGAGAGAGAGGAGGGAGGGGGAGGGAGGAAGAGAGAGGAGGGAGGGGGAGGGAGAGGAAGAGAGAGGAGGGAGGGGGAGGGAGAGATAGGAAGACCCTTTTGCCTACTCCAGGACAAAGATGAACAGTCACTGTAAACATTAAGGCAGGCGGCTAATGTGTGGCAGCGATATAAGGGATAAGCGTGTCTAATAATAAAAAATAAAGCAGTGTAATTCAGGCCAAAGCTGCTCTGGAACGGTTTGGTTTTCCAGAAAAACATTAACGTTGGGAGGGGTTGGGTTGGGAGGGAGTCTCAGTATTTTTAATCTACACAATAGAATATACTTTCAAAACACATATATTACCGATATTTGTATTCTGAAGAGGCGAGAAAAATAACATCAATTAAATGGCGTTGTCTTTGTTTATGAGTTGTATGGATCGATTGTTTGTGGCAAAAACCACGTAAAAATTATGTCAAATGCGTAACATGGCGCAAGTTCTCCAAGTTGTCAGTCCGGTTCTTGAGCCCTCAAAATGTTCTCTCTCTTGTCAAATCAGTGTCTGGACAACCGAAACTTTCAGATATACACTCTTGTTGGACTGCATACATAAGATTTCATACTTTGATGGATGGATGGGTGGATGGAGGGATGGATGGATGGAGGGAGGGAGGGAGGGAAGGAGGGAGGGAGGGAGGGGGGGGGGGGAGGGAGGAATTGAAGGGATGAATGGAATGGATGGAAGAATTGGAGGGATAGAGGGATGGATGGGATGGAGGAATTGGATGGGATGGATGGATGGGATTGATGGATGGATGAAGTTTTTACGGCCTATCAGCCTTGGTAGACTTTGGAAGGCCATTGATCACAAAAAATCATTAGAGCAGGTTAGAAAAATATATAGTCCAATCACTATTTCCCTAATTATAATCCTCTTACGAATCGCGTAGGGTGACGCGGTGGATCATTTCTACCCCCCAACTCACAGAGAGAATAGTTAGTGGGCTGGATGCTTTTGAAGATTTACGATAGCACGCAGTCAAAGCTTGTGAAAACGTCGACATAATAGTAAATGAATGCATAATTATATTCATTGGCCCCAGAAGTCAATTTTGAAAAAAATATATTCTAAAAAGCTTACCTGGAAATTGTGAGCCTCCCGCCCACAGAGGACGTGACGTCATGATGGGACATTCACCGACTCTGCGTGCAGACAGCATGGCAACATCAACCCTCACCGTTTCGAGAAAACGAAAAGTGGTAGAAAGTGTGCATGCTGTATCAGAATGTTTACAGAGATGTAGGCCTACTAATAAAGTGGGCATCCATTCTTTATAATGAAAACCGTCACTACACTGACAGTGAGTTCACTTTGTTCGCATGTGCCGTGCGAAGTTCGCGCAGACCCAGAACGCGGAGATCTGCAGTCAATATTTCTCACCTGAATGCCCCCAGAATCGTACAAGCAGATGGGACTGCCCACAAAGCGCGAGAGATTACTGCCAACGGCTGTCCCGTCTATACAAAAACATGACCTCTTGAAAACAACGACAAACGCGGGCAGGAGACTGAAGAGAGAGGAAGTTCGATCTTGTCGACAACGAGTATTTCGACAAGTCACGCAGCCCCAACCCCAGTGACCACAGTCACATGCAGTGTGACATTAATTGTCACATCTTCTACGCTTGGTGTGACAGGTGCTAGTGGAGGATGTGCAAAAAGACAACACTAAAGGGTGTGCATTTTTATTATGCTTTTTATTATGCTCTTTTTTACAGGTATCATGGTACGATGCAGTATCTCATAAACTTCACAATTATGTGTTCCAATGGAAGAGTTCGAGCATATTTTGATCACAATAATGGACATACACATATGTGGATGGAGAATAATTAAGCAAGTCTTTAGCACGATAAAATGCAAAATTATCGGCTCAGGATTTAATTTAACCTCAAAACTGGTCAGAACTTGCTATTTTGCAACATGACTGATGCTCTAACATGACATCATTTGATAAAAAACTACAATAAGCAGTAAGCTCTGCATTTCACGTGCTGATAACCTATATTACAGTAATCCAAGATGAGAAGCCAGCATTCAATGTTTTTGCAATCAATAGGAAAAAAAATCCGCAGTCAGGCGCCAAGTATTAGTAATGATGTAAATATGGGACGGGTGAACTACACTTTTGTAATATAATTCTGGCAAATGTGCAGATGTCAGAAACGTCGTTTTTTATTTTAAGCATCCCTATCATAAGCGTAACTCCATTGCTGGGTTCAAGTTGCAGAAGTAGGACAACGTCGTACGGACACAGGGTCTGCGCTTTTTAGTGGGCAGAGTGGCGCCTGGCTGTGGAGGTCTTGCCGTCTTGCCGGCAGCGATTGAAACGTATGGCCGCAGTCACTCCATGTCCCCGTCAACAGCTGGAACTTCTGGGCTTTCGGAGCCAGCTGCAGTAGCTCAGCCAGTTACCCCTAGCAGCCAAAGGGTGTGGGTGGGGGTCGGAGAGGGGGGAAGGGGGGAATGGGTGCAGGGGATGTGTCTTCAAGGCAGGTTCAGATCGTCCAGATCCAACAGTTCCTTTTCATCACCCCTGGGAGGAAAAACTGTGCGCCAAATCCTGTATCTGACCTCAAGAAACATCAGTACGAGCATCTACCGATCAAACAGAAAAATAAACACCCAGCCTTAACTCACTGTTTCCTCTGGGGCCAGAGGCTGCTCACACATTGTGTGTATGGTAACTGAATAAGAGAAACGTCACACGATCCGTGTACACAGTGTTGTTACTGCATCACCGTTTCCCCTCCATCCACAAAGACAATAGCCCATGTCTGCACATTTCAGTGACCCAACAAGAGGCTGCTGAACAACTCTGCCAATACAATGTCTACGACAGGCCAAAGCAAAAAGGTAAAAAGTATTTACAGGAACTTCCCAACCCTTCAAACTTGTTTAGAATACAATGTCAGGAAGAGAAGCCGTAAGCAGTGACACGATTTGGATAAATGCAATGAGATTTTCCAACGACTAAAACGGTACACGCCATTTTCATTTTTGTTGAATTCCATTGTTTTACAGAGTATTAAAAGATCGCCGGGTCATTATCATGACGTTTGTGTATCTGTTTCTCATCTTGACCTTGGGAAAAAAAGTCATGCTCGTACAATGTTTCAGTATTGTAAAACCTCCTTTGAAATTTGCCTGTCAACAACAAATACCACCGGTATAGGGACAGAAGAATATTCTATGTTTTTGTGAAATCCAAAATATGTCTAATGAGGCGAAGTGATCGCACGCGTAGTAAGACCCCTACACCGTCAGTGACGTATTGTTTGTGGCTTTGAACGACTGCAGCTAGGAGAAAATGATATGACTGCTTCAAATGTTGCATTCAGCGATCTACTAATCATTATTTATGGAATCAGAGTAGTCAATGTACGTTCAAATTACAACGCAGTCCATGTAATAGATCAAATCGGTCATCGCAGATAGTGGAGACGGGTGAAGCAGATTCACGACAAAGATCATCTCACCAACAGCTGAGCAGCCCTTTTCAGGAACTGAGAAAGTCGCAGGTGGTGGAGAACTCTTTCCCCGTGTTTCCATCTCTGGCCATGACTTTCAGCTCCGTGCCGCTCACAGACATCGTAGCATGGATTTGCCTCTTCTTCTCTCCAGTCAGGTCTGGCATTTCCACTGTGAAGTGACCGATCTTCTCGCAGCCCTCCTCTGTCACGTACTTGGGGCAAGGGCTCCACGTGCGGTAGATGTTGAAAGTGGCTTTTGTCTGTCCAGTATATAGTGGAGTGAAATTCTTGAAGGGAAGCTGCTGGTCAAGGCTCACGATGTCGTTGATGCGAATGAAAACTTTGAAGACATCCGTGCACTTCTTCACCCCCTCTACGACTTTAGCTTTTGCCTCGTCGTGTTCTCCTTCAACGAAGTCGTTGTTTGTGTTGACGCCGTAGGTGAAGGGCGCGACCCTGGTGGAAATGACCTGGGGGCAGTGGCCGTACTGGACGGCGCCCATCAGCACAGTGAGGGACGGGGAAGGGGGCACCAGCACTTGCACCTCTGGGAAGGCGCTGGTCACTTCGTCCTGGATGACCTTGGACTCGGACAAGCCTCCCACCAGCAAGATGGCGTCCACTCGGCCCACGGTCTCGCTTTGGAGAACTCTTGTCATTGCCGCGATGATGCCTTCCTTGCTCTCGTTATAGAAACTCAAGGCGATGCTCTTGTCGACGAGAAGTCTCCTTTTTACAATGCTGACTTTGCCATCGTATTTGGTATCCCTTAGACACACTGAAAGATTTTCTTGCAAAGACGGAGGTATCCTGATCGGGAACTTGTCAGAAAACCCGGTCTGTGGTTTTGCCATTTCAAATTTCCTCATCAGATCCAGCATTTCTGTACTGTCGATGGAGGCTACGCCATCGAATCCCAAGATTTCATTCAAGAAAGCCTTGAAGTTGTCATCAACCTTGACCCCTCCACAAGGTGCTCCTTCCGGTCTGTGCAGCTGCTTCAAGTTTCCTCCTCGTCTCACCTCGAACACGGAGATGTCCACAGTGCCTCCTGCAAAATAGATAACACCTTCCATTAGACTGCAGTTGTGTACCTGGCGGAGGGCTTCAGAGGTATTCGCGCAGTTGGAGGAATGGGGCAGTTCACTTGTTTAATTGTGCGCGCGCGCGCGTGCTTGTGTTTAGGGGGGATGGAGTGGGGTGAGGTAGTGTTGGGAAGAAAGGGGAAGCGGGTGGGGAAGTTAAAGGGGAAAGAGCAGTCTGAGGTTGAGAGAGGCAGGAGGGTGAGTATACCTGCCTGCTTTCCTGGCTGTCTGTCCGTCTTCAGTCCGTCTGCCTACTTGTCCGTCTGCCTACTTGTCCGTCTGCCTACTTGTCCGTCTGCCTACTTGTCCGTCTGCCTACTTGTCCGTCTCCTTTCTGTGCGTCCGTGTGACTGACTGGTATAATTATGTTTGTCTGTTGCCTGCGTGCTTGTCTGCCTGTCTGTCTGTTCGTGCGTCCGTCCGTCAGTCGGTCTGCCTGTCCGTCAATTCTAAACAAGTTTGAAGGGTTGGAAAGTTCCTGTAAATATTTTTTGTCTTTCTGCTTTGGCCCGTCAAACTTGTTTATAATATACAACAGTTCCTGCCAGCCCCCCCCCCCCCCCCCCTCCCCAGTGCTCTCCCCTCTTGCATGAGTACACGGTCAGCCCCTCAGTCTCTACTCGCTTGTTGAAACCATGTCTTTGACAGGCGGAGATGGGTGAGCATGCTTTGGGGTTGGACGATGTGCGAGGCGCAGTGCCGTGGTTCTATCCCTGGGATGGAGAAATGTGTTATTGAAATGCCTGTCCGTCAGTCATTCTGTCAGTGTGTGTGTGTGATGTGTGTGTGTGTGTGTGTGTGCGTGTGTGAGCGCGCGCGCGAGAGAGAATGTGAAAATATTTTCTGAGTGCCTTTGCCTGTAGCTCTCTCTCTCTCTCTCTCTCTCTCTCTCTCTCTCTCAGCATAAATGCCCAACTGTGTTTGCAACTGGATATTTCTCCCAACACCCACACGCCACCCTAACCCTCTCGCTCTTTTAGAGGTATTTTAATTTAAGTATGGCTTTGAAGAACAATGGACCAGACAACGTGACGTAGCAGAGCGGAGTTTCAACAAGACATTGAGGGAAAGGTGATTGAAAAATGGGTAGCCTTCCACTGATGGCCACACTAGTGGACTCGTCCGAGGAAAGGGGTGCGATGTTGGTCGTTTAATTCGCAGTGACTCCCACACAGAATGACAACCAAATCATTACGTGCTCGCTAGCTCACATACGCAATCTTAGACGGTTATTCCGCCCACAGAATGACAATAAAACGTGAAAATTTACAAACTAGTGTACACAATGTGCTTTCAGCTGAGTTGGGTTACGATAAACATAATTATTTGCAGAAGTCGTCAAGGCGATTCGGCTCTGTTTCGAGCATAAATGCGTATGTAAAAAGCGCAACCAATCGGATGCCGTGGCCCGCCAGCGAAGCGGCGAACCGCTCCCCTCTCTTCGGACGAGTCCACTAGTAATTTTAGTATGGCCCATCAGTGGAAGGCTTACGGAAAATACAATGAGGCTTGGAGAAAAAGCCTGGTGGATAATGTGCGGTTTTCTATGAATCTTTTATTAAAAAGATAACTAGCGTTGGAAAGATTTGTATGCAGTGTAGATAAAACAGTTTTTACAGAGATGATTCCTCGTCTTGGATAAGGAATCAGCGATTTATTGTGCCATAGGTTACGTTATAGTACTAATAGTCATATCATTTGTTCATTATGTTATCAGGAGACGGAAGATGATATGCATTTCTCGTTAAATGTCCTCATTTTTCAGATTTGAGAAAAAGATACATGAGTCATAGACACAACAACAATGCCGGAAACCTGGTGGATATTTCGTAGTCGCAGGATGGAACTGTAATTAGCATGTCCAATCGAAAATTTTCTACAAGCGGCACAGTTATGCCACTAACATTGTTCATAAAGCTAATGATTCTAAGCACAGAACAGTTTGAATTTTGAACATCGCCCCAGTAGATCCAGAGTTGCAGCCCACCAATG
>JAWQFJ010000327.1:52500-117214 GCA_034096865.1 Theodoxus fluviatilis | reverse complement strand
CTATATCTCAAAAACTACTGGACGGATTTCCTTGAGATTTTGCACACTGACTGGAAGTTAGGTCCCATTCAATATTATCAAATTTTCAGAATCGAGGTTTGAAAAGAAAGTGACTTTTTTACATTTTGGTGTTTCATTGAAAACGATTCAACAGACTCCATTTTGCAAAATTTGTGACGTGATCATTTGACGTCGTATAACGTGACGTCATTTGCGAGGAGATTTTTGAAGGAGGGGTGAATAGAATAGAATAGAATAGAATTCGTGACGTCATTTGCGAGGACAGAGAATGATTTAGATAGATATGTCCTCAGATGTCTTAGGCCGCAAGGCCTTTATCTGATCTTTTGATCAGTACTTATGGCTACTCTCACTCTCTCTCTGTCTCTCTCTCTGACTCTCTCTCTGTCTCTCTCTGTCTCTCTCTCTCTCTGTCTCTCTCTCTCTCTCTCTCCCACCCACCCTCTTACTCTCATTCTCTCTTCCCTTCCTCCCCTTTTCCCAGCTCCCCTCCCCCCCCCCCCTCTCTCTCACTCTGTCTCTCTCTCTGTCTCTCTCTCTGTCTCTGTCTCTCTCTCTGTCTCTCTCTCTCTCTGTCTCTCTCTCTCTGTCTCTCTCTCTGTCTGTCTCTCTCTCTCTCTCTCTCTCTCTCTCTCTCTCTCACTCTTACCACATTTGAATATTTTGCCTCAAGGGCTGAATGTAAGTAAGAAAGGCAATACAGTAGTCGCCGCTTATAAAACACGCGGTTAATAAAAACAGCCGTTTTTTAAATACAGTTGGTAAGGTCCGGATTTACATCGTTACTGATGGACATGTTCAACAAGCAAACGGTTAATAAAAACGTCGCTTATTAAAAACACTTTTGTTCGGTCCCAATGTGTTTTTAATAAGCGGCGACTACTGTACTGCCTAATTCACTACCCTTGTCTCTAAACTCAGACGATTCCATCTGCCTGTTCCGCTTTGACGTAATCTCATGACGTCATCTACGATCTAAGAGAATCGAAGAGACGACAAAGAAAGCAGTATATATAGCAAAGCGCAACCTAGGATCCTCTGACGAGCGTACCTTATCTAACCGATCAAGATAACGCGGGGATAGGGGATAAATCGAGTGTTAAAAAGATAAATCGCCGTTGTGAATAGGGGCCCAGCGAACTAACTGAATGTCGACACAATCACGCGGCACTGTTGTACATTTGCAGTCAACGTAAGATCTCGTACGACGATTTGATTCAAGGCCTAGTGCTAATTGTTTTGATGGTCTGGTCTCAGTGTCACAAAAATATGATGATTTAATCAATCCCTGACCCGGAAATGTTGGGGACAACGACCATTTCAGCGTAATGACATCGAGTCAAACCGAGTTATCTTTCCTACTTCAGCAAAACGCTTCGATATATGTTGAACCTCTACCAGCAGGCGCCAAAATGCGATACTTCGAAAAGAATATTGACGTTGATGGGTTAGATCCGTATGAAATGCCAAACAGTTCATGCTATCATCCATTTTTCTACAATTTACAGTGCAAAATACGAACCACGAGGGTTTATGACAAGGTCGTTATAAATGCTTCACATACCTACAAGTTTACAATGGCACAGTTGGTAGAGCATTGGGCTCTTGGTCATGCATGACCAGGTTCGATTCTACACTGAAACTTTTTTTCGAGGGGTTGTGGGTTCGAACCCACCTGGTTTTTTGTGTTTGTGTGTGTGTGCGTTTTTTCCTCCTCTTTTCTCGGAGGCTGCGGGTTCGAACCCGATCTTTTTTTCTTCTCCAAAACCTGGAGGTTCAGCGCCAGCGGTTTTTATGTTATTGCATTTCTTTGCACTGAGACTACTGCGGTGTAGGACCATGCATCATTCTGACCAATCACTTCAACAGATCCCAGTAATCTTTTGGTCCTCTTTGCCTGTGGGACACCTACAACAGCAAGTGTCTTGAGGCAGCTGTGTCATCAGTGTGTCTGTAGATGTCTTTATATACTTAGTGGGCAGTTAAAACAACAAAGAGCATCTGGATCGAATATTCTTTATTCCATCTCCTAAGCATGAACAAACAGAAAGAGGGTGGAGGTTAAGGAGGCAGCAGAGTAAAATCCTTAGGTGGAAAGACAGCATGAACTGAAAGTGTTAGCAATGCAGGGTTACTATTTACACTATGTAAATAAACAAAAAAGTAAAGGCTTCTGTTTGGACACTACTTGCCCTTGCCAATGCAAACTGGCATTCACAGAATAGTATGCCAAGACATTATCCAGATTGGTTCCTTGGACTGAGAAGTATCAGATGATGTCAAGCTATATACAGAATAAATGAATGCATGAATGGAGAGACAAGATGAAATGGGAGGACGACTGAAAACTCGAAACTAATGAACTTGCTTGGATTGAGGAAGGATCTTGAGACAGCATGATGCCAGAGTTGAAGACGATATCGCCTGAAGGTCTTCGCAGGATAAAACACCATGAGAGCAAATGACAAAAAGCATTGTTTCCCTACAGTAGCGGTGGCAAGTGAGTATTGAGACAGCCTTTGTATGGGGCTCACATGGTACACATAATAAAATGTGGTTGATGTAAACTTCACTTAAATATTTTCAACGATGAACCCAATGATGTTTTACAAGAAAGATGACCTATGACTACAACAATGATTCAGTAAAAGAAAAAAAAGGAGGGGGGGGGGGGAAGAAAGAAGAAGAGAGAATGAGCTAGTACCAGCCACTGAAATGTGGTTTTGGGGTGGGAAGTAGGTGCTTATGCATACATCAACATACCATATATTAGAGAGTCATGAGAGTAGTACCAAAAAAGGGGGTTTAAATTATACAATATGCATGATGTGGTCATGCAAAAATTTGAGTGTAAGATGGAGTTTCTTTCCCCAGATGGATACATTCTGTGTTAAAGTTTCAATAAGGGTTGAGGTGAGGGTAAGGTTACTGCTTAGAGTTTAGGTTAGGGTTAGGAATACGATTAGCAAATTGTGACTGTGGAAAATTTTCTGCCAGCACTAGACTTTTTACTGAAGACTGACATGCAGGTTTCTGAAAAGTCTCTCTAATGCATGAACACACACTCCCCCCTCCCCCCTCAAAAAAAAAAATCTACTGAATGGCAATAATATTGCAAATCCGTCCAAACAAACACAATTCAAATATGGATTGAAATACTTTATTCTGTTTTACCAGTTGACTTTAAGTGTATCAGGGGCATCACAAAATTATTCCCAAATCATGTCATTGAGTATGTTTCCAGTAACCTCAACATAAGGGAGATAAATGGGAGGAAAGAGCCATCCTTATGACTCCCCAGTTTCCCCTACAGTACTACAATCCTCTAAAGGATACTGCTATCAAGAGGCAATTTTCAAATGATCTCAAATTTATTCCATTCAAATCGCAAGTATGTATATGGAAAGTAAACTGGGGCAGCATGCTCACCAGATTTACAACAAAATATTGAAAGAGATGAACAGGAACATAGGGCTGGAGCCTCGTCAGCTGGAACCCCTGGCTGTGGAGCTTTCGGGGCCTGCTCCAGTAGCTCAGCCTGGGGCTGTGGAGCTTTCGGGGCCTGCTCCAGTAGCTCAGCCAGGGGCTGTGGAGCTTTCGGGGCCTGCTCCAGTAGCTCAGCCTGGGGCTGTGGAGCTTTCGGGGCCTGCTCCAGTAGCTCAGCCTGGGGCGGCCCCAAGCAGCCAATCTTTCATTTTGGGCTCTCTGTGTGTCAATTGATATCAAACTGCCACCACTCCACCCCCACCCACCCACCCTTTTCCCCCCCCTACAAAATGAAAGAATTAAACCTTTGCATTTGTAATGCATTTCATTTGTAATGAAACCACATGGACTACAGTGAAAGATGCAGTGTGATGATGTTGGTACAAGCATGAAAAGCTTTCACTTTGTTCCCGTCATTCATGATTAGTTAGTTCCTGGTCATCATGATGTTCCATCCAAGGTACACCATAATGCTGCAGGCTGGTACACCACTTGACATTGTCACAAGGTCAAAAGATATGTAGTCTTTCTTCACATTCTCAAACAGTCATTTGTTTTGTTTCCCTTCCCATCACTCCAGTCAATAGGTTCTATCTCCCTTCAAGTGAAACTCAGTCATCTGGGTTTCTGTCTGCCTCTCCATTGCCACTGAGAAGGCACAGGTTTTGTTTTCCTTCAGTTGCCGCACTGTGATCACTTCTTGTCTTCCTTCCCATCCTAACACAACACAGTCTGGTGGGTTCTTGCCTTCTGTGGCGGTTCCAGCCCCTGTTTTTATTTTTGTGTAGTTTTGTAACATGTCTATCTTGTATTTTATTCCCAATGCGTTTTCGAAAACGCGATCAAGTTGGCTGTTAGCTGCTGAAGCCGTTAACAGAGCTGGGGAGAACGCCTACGTGACGGCGTCCTATTTTTGGGCTGAGTGCAGCGCTAGGTCAGGTGGACTCGAAGCTTTTCCCCCTGCTCTGTTGTCTGGGAATGCCAAACCGTTGTCCTCATTTTCTGCCTTGTTTTAAAACTATGCAAGACTGGCTGGATGTAGCAGTCTGACCTTTCGTGAACTATCTGTCTGGGTTATGTCCAGGTTTTTAAAACCCAACGTTTGGCGCAATCAGCCTCAACGACCATTTTTCAACGTAACTAGGACAATGACGCTATTCCTGACAATCTGATTGGCTGAGGTTGGGTTGTGTTGTGGTTCATTTACACGGCGAGCGAGCGAGTTAGGCAGTGCATGCCGAGCCCGCGGGCTGAAGAGACGTGAATGTCTAAGTAAAGAGAAACGCCACACTCCGTGTGCAGTGAGAACACGTAAAAGAATCTCTCTAAAGAATCCTGTACTAAGGACAGTAACCCCATGAGTGGGCGAGAAGGAACCTGTTGAAGAAAACCTGCAAGGCTTTCTCCCCAACCACCTGAAGTCTAGTGAAGGCGGTGTGTGAAGAGAAGAATCCATCTCACAGAGAAGGAACAATCTTCCCTGAAGTCCTAGACCAATATTCGTCGCAAGACGTTTTCCCTCAGTCAAAGAGGAAATTCTGGCTGAGTGAGTGTCAAGTGGTGTGTCAATGTGTGTACATACACACCAATGTTTATGGCCTGTTTAATCTCTCTCAAAGGATTAGCCTTGTGAGAGATTGTGTGTGATGGTCTGAGTGACCAGAATTCTGTGGATAGAATTTCATCTGTGACGCACTCCCGAAATAGCGTCGCACGTCAGCGTGAAAAAGACTCGTTCGTAAGTACTGTTGTTCATTCAGAGGAAGCATATTCCTCTATGTTCAGTCTGAGAGTAGACTGACAAAGATAAGAGACTGAACTGATATAATTTATCTACAGTGACATTATTTTCTTCAGTCAAGTAGTTGGGGTTAGAGGAAGCATTCCTCTACGTTCAGTTTAAGATTATGTAGGCTGACCAGCCTAATTGATGATTTAATCCATTTTGCCTTTTTATAGTATTCTCTATTCTTTTGTCATGAACTAGTCATATTAAAGAATATCATTAATGCTCATGGTGTCATGTCAACTATACGAGCCTTGAGTTGAGAGTGTGAGAGAATGAATTAGTGACACCCTCCACGTATATACCCCTAGACCAAGAGAAAAAAGAATTACAGTGGAGGGTAAAGAAGATCAGTCACACCTTCTCACATAACCACACAGTCATCAGTCTTCTCTTCTCTTCGGGGGGTCTTGCTGTCCCCAACCTGAACTCTCTGGGGCAAACCCAGTCTCCTTGGCTTCTCTGCCGCCACTGTCTTGGGACTGTTGGTGAGGGAGGATAGTGGGATGGCAGCATCTCCAGAGGTAGATGCCTGGACATGGCAGAAAACAACAATGACATTATAAATGGAAGGATGAATGACATATCGATAAGAGGGAGAAGAATTGGTGATGTACCAAGTATTTCCCAGGCTCATGCAGACAGAGGAATGTTTTGTTATGAAAGTCAAACAATGCAGACAGAGGAATGTTTTGTTATGAAAGTCAAACAATGCAGACAGAGGAATGTTTTGTTATGAAAGTCAAACAATGCAGACAGAGGAATGTTTTGTTATGAAAGTCAAACAATGCAGACAGAGGAATGTTTTGTTATGAAAGTCAAACAATGCAGACAGAGGAATGTTTTGTTATGAAAGCCAAACACAGGGTTCGTACAGGTTTTTAGATACAAAATTCCATGACTTTTCCATGACTTTCCATGACCTTCAACAACATTTTCCATGACCTAGCGTACTGTGATACATGACAATTTTAAAGAGAAAAGTGTATGGCGCACGACCAAACTCACGCACAATACACCCGTTGTAAAAAAAATCTAATTCTTTTTATTATTTTTACAGCAGATTGATTCAAAAACTGACAAATGCAGAAAATTTTCAAACAAGTACTCCTTAAAATGATGATACTTTTGTCCCAAATTGTCTGGTGCTTCAACCATTAACGCACGCTGAATGTGGTAATCGAGCACGCGTCTACACAACGCCATTGCTGTCCGATATGTACACACAAACAGGTGGAAAATTTCCGCCTGTTTTCTCCTTTCAAGAGCACAATCCGGGCGCTAGACAAAAAGTAGATTCATCGTACATTAACATCGAATATAGCGTTGGAAGGGGGAAATCTTGTAGAATCCGAGGGTGTCTGTACGAAATTGATCGGAAAAGCGGGAGTGAGCAAATTTTAACAAAATGTCCGATTACGTTCGAACTTTCACCCATAACTGTCTTTCGATTTTCACCGGAAGTTTAAACATACACCGAACGAAAGAGCAATCTTTCCTCTAATGAGTAGTAAAGTTTCAACTTGATCAAATGAGAAACTTCGACGGACGAGTGTTTAGAAGAGACCAAACCGAGTCGCGAAATGCAAACTCCGTCTAGCCACCGCGAGTCGGTAGTGGCGGAGGGTGTTTTTTTTTACGTAATCGGCTTGTATGTTCTCAGGGGAAATAAGACGGATCAACACAAAACTACACGACACATGTTCTTGAAACCTTCTGCTTCATAAACAACTTTCATTCTTGTTTTTATTCACAATATTTTGAGGATTGTCCACACTTAGCCATGAAAGTGAAGTGGTATTGCCGAGTGCATTTTGGCTAGTACTGTAGTAGCGCAAAGATTTGATACAAATTACCACGGAATCCTACCACTAGTTTAAAAAAATTAGACAACTCAGAAAGACTTTCATCTTTCATGTTACATTGGTATTTTGTGTTTTTGATATGTGTGAATCCTAGAAAAAGTGGATTCTATCGAACCGACGGCCACTTCCGGTCTGATGAAATTTCTTCGAACATCGCGTGCGGCGTCTATTTAGCACTCGCTGAAGGTCCCGAGTTCTACAATACTTTTTCCAATATGTGCAAAATATTGCAATAAATATCTTCCTAAATGATTGTTCTAGCATAAACTGAAACAAAAACTATAATAAACTAACCGATTTCAGCTGATTTGTCCGTCAAAATCGCATCTGCGCCGTCACGCTCTTACTCGCCATTGTGTGATTTTGACGGTCATGCTATTTACCGAAATGGCGCTAATGTCTTCGAAATGGCTTAGAAATGAGCATTTATATATCGTTATCCCCTTCTTGAATATGATATATTTAAGCTATTCTAATTAAACCAGAACTATATTTGACCAAATTACGTTAGAAACAGCAACATTTTGAAACAGACATGCGGTCGCCATTTCGATCCAGCGCCAAATGGTTAATAGCAAAATCGGACATGGATATCCAGCTGTTTCTTCTGAAGTTCAGCATTCAGGGACTCATTAAAGAGCAGCACCAGAGAATCAGAAGACCGGGCCTTTGCCTTGAGCATGTCTAAGAAATGTGGCCCCAGACCAAAAGTTGTCAAGTACCGGGCTTTGCTTTCACTCAAGGCAAACTTGGAGGCGATGACACTGTCGGGAAACATGCGACGGAACAGCTCGTTCATTAGTTTGGTACTGGAGAATGAGAAGTGGGAGATGACCATTTTCAAAGTCCACAAAATTTCTGCTTTCAGTGTGTCCTCTGTTGTCAAGAAAGTGTCAATCCCAGTAGATCTACTGCCACTGCCAGTGGGTGCAGGCCTAGTTTCGACCGGCGTAGCAGCGCCAGCTGGAACCACCACCTTTGAAGCACTGTCTGTCTCAGTATTTTTTGCAGTTTGAACAAAATCTGATATTCGTGTTTGACGTTTGCTCTTTTCTTCTTGGTGTTTTTTAGCACGCGCCTGTTGCGCGACACCTTTCATGTGGCTTTTCAACGCTGCCGCTCCCATGTTGGATACATCAGTCTTTTTAACAAAATCGGCACTTTGCCATCCCATCCACTCTCGCTCGCATGACCCACTCATGGTATTCAGGGTCTCCTGTCCAAGAGTCTTGAAAGCGACACTTTCCAGGCATGATGATAATCTGATTCTCAAAGAAACACTGCACCACAAACCAAACAAGCTCTTTTCACTCTGTCCTCGTTTGAACCAACTGACCCAACCGGCGTGGAAATGAAACGAGGTCACCTAGCCAAAGAACCAATCAGGAAGCAGAAGGCACACGAGCCTTCAGAATTAACCAATGGGATGCAAGGGCACGTTTTCCTGACGTGCTCAGAGTTTAAAATTAGATTGAGAGTATCGCGCGAAGCACAGCCCAGAAAACGTATTTTTTTCCTTTCTTTTTTTTCTTTCTTAAATTCCATTACTTTCCATGACCTAAGTTGAAATTCCATGACTTTCCAGGCCTGGAAAATGAAAAATCAAATTCCATGACTTTCCAGGTTTTCCATGACCTGTACGAACCCTGCAAACAATGCAGACAGAGGAATGTTTTGTTATGAAAGTCAAACAATGCAGACAGAGGAATGTTTTGTTATGAAAGTCAAACAATGCAGACAGAGGAATGTTTTGTTATGAAAGTCTAACAATGCAGACAGAGGAATGTTTTGTTATGAAAGTCAAACAATGCAGACAGAGGAATGTTTTGATATGAAAGCCAAACAATGCAGACAGAGAAATGTTTTGTTATGAAAGTCAAACAATGCAGACAGAGGAATGTTTTGTTATGAAAGCCAAACAATGCAGACAGAGGAATGTTTTGTTATGAAAGTCAAACAATGCAGACAGAGGAATGTTTTGTTATGAAAGCCAAACAATGCAGACAGAGGAATGTTTTGTTATGAAAGCCAAACAATGCAGACAGAGGAATGTTTTGTTATGAAAGTCAAACAATGCAGACAGAGGAATGTTTTGTTATGAAAGTCAAACAATGCAGACAGAGGAATGTTTTGTTATGAAAGTCTAACAATGCAGACAGAGGAATGTTTTGTTATGAAAGTCAAACAATGCAGACAGAGGAATGTTTTGTTATGAAAGTCAAACAATGCAGACAGAGGAATGTTTTGTTATGAAAGTCAAACAATGCAGACAGAGGAATGTTTTGTTATGAAAGTCAAACAATGCAGTAGCTGGAGGAGTTTACTTTCTTGAAATTCAACATCCCTGAGTGCTAATCATTAAACCCACTTTACTAGAAGAGGTGGGAAGAGAGTGGTGTACCCAAAGGAGAGATTGGAAGAGACTGGTGTACTGAAAGGAAGGGTGGGAAGAGAGTGGTGTACCCAAAGGAGAGATGGGAATAGAGTGGTGTACTGAAAGGAGAGATGGGAATAGAGTGGTGTACTGAAAGGAGAGATGGAATGGAATGGTGTACTGAAAGGAGAGATGGGAATAGAGTGGTGTACTGAAAGGAGAGATGGGAATAGAGTGGTGTACTGAAAGGAGAGATGGGAATAGAGTGGTGTACTGAAAGAAGAGATGGGAATAGAGTGGTGTACCCAAAGGAGAGATGGGAATAGAGTGGTGTACTGAAAGGAGAGATGGGAATAGAGTGGTGTACTGAAAGGAGAGATGGGAATAGAGTGGTGTACTGAAAGGAGAGATGGGAATAGAGTGGTGTACTGAAAGGAGAGATGGGAATAGAGTGGTGTACTGAAAGGAGAGATGGGAATAGAGTGGTGTACTGAAAGGAGAGATGGGGCTAGAGTGGTGTACTGAAAGGAGAGATGGGAATAGAGTGGTGTACTGAAAGGAGAGATGGGAATAGAGTGGTGTACTGAAAGGAGAGATGGGAATAGAGTGGTGTACTGAAAGGAGAGATGGGAATAGAGTGGTGTACTGAAAGGAGAGATGGAAATAGAGTGGTGTACTGAAAGGAGAGATGGGAATAGAATGGTGTACTGAAAGGAGAGATGGGAATAGAGTGGTGTACTGAAAGGAGAGATGGGAATAGAGTGGTGTACTGAAAGAAGAGATGGGAATAGAGTGGTGTACTGAAAGGAGAGATGGAATGGAATGGTGTACTGAAAGGAGAGATGGGAATAGAGTGGTGTACTGAAAGGAGAGATGGGAATAGAGTGGTGTACTGAAAGAAGAGATGGGAATAGAGTGGTGTACTGAAAGGAGAGATGGGAATAGAGTGGTGTACTGAAAGGAGAGATGGGAATAGAGTGGTGTACTGAAAGGAGAGATGGGAATAGAGTGGTGTACTGAAAGGAGAGATGGGAATAGAGTGGTGTACTGAAAGGAGAGATGGGAATAGAGTGGTGTACTGAAAGGAGAGATGGGAATAGAGTGGTGTACCCAAAGGAGGGGTGGGAAGAGAGTGGTGTACTGAAAGGAGAGATGGGAATAGAGTGGTGTACTGAAAGGAGAGATGGGAATAGAGTGGTGTACTGAAAGAAGAGATGGGAATAGAGTGGTGTACTGAAAGGAGAGATGGAATGGAGTGGTGTACTGAAAGGAGAGATGGGAATAGAGTGGTGTACTGAAAGGAGGGGTGGGAATAGAGTGGTGAACTGAAAGGGGTGGGGGATGGGAAGAGAGTGGTGTACCCAAAGGAGGGGTGGGAAGAGAGTGGTGTACCCAAAGGAGGGGTGGGAAGAGAGTGGTGTACCCAAAGGAGGGGTGGGAAGAGAGTGGTGTACCCAAAGGAGGGGTGGGAAGAGAGTGGTGTAACCAAAGGAGGGGTGGGAAGAAAGTGGTGTACCCAAAGGAGGGGTGGGAAGAAAGTGGTGTACCCAAAGGAGGGGTGGGAAGAGAGTGGTGTACCCAAAGGAGGGGTGGGAAGAAAGTGGTGTACCCAAAGGAGGGTTGGAGGAAAGGCAGCCAATGAGAAAGGCAGGAACTGTGAAAATCACTGGAACAAGGACGTTGTAGGTCAGGGAAGCTCTGGAGGGCATGGGTGGGAAGACAGAAATTTTGTATGGACATGTGTGGAAAGGTGGAAAATAACAGAGAAAAGGGTATGGGGCGGTGGAGGAGGAAAACATACCACAGTGTTGAGGGACTCCTTCTTGGACAGGTGGGCATTGGTGCAAAGCTGGCTGGACAGTTTCAAGGCAGTCTTAGCTTTGCCCAAGTGGGTTCTAGGGATTCGAGGCATTCTGCTGGAGCTTGCAGCTTTCTCTGTTGTGGCCTGACTCTCTGTCAACAAGCAAAGGGTTGTCAATGGTTTGCCCTAAACAAGGACTGAGGCCTTGGAAGTTTATGAGCTTGTACACTTTTGCAGCTACTGGAGTTTTAATAAGTCTCATTATTAACTCTTAACGTCCTATAAGAAATTTCACAGCTACAAGCCCCAGTCCTATAAGGTTTTAAAGAAAATGAAACATAACATGGTTGATTTGTTTTTTTAAATTCCTACTTTAGGCAAAAGTAGATGTTGCTCATTCTAAGATCAAGTGCAAAGTGTTTTTGATATTTTTCTTTGCTTATTTTGCATGTAATTTGCATGATTAGGATTTAGACTAACGAGCGGCTAGGAGTGGTGCAGGATATTAAGAGTTAAAATGTCATTAGATAATATTGTTTACTTTATCAGATTTTCAATCCTGTCTAGAAGATTAAAGCTCCTAAGGTCCTGTAAGTCATTCACGTGTTTCATTCCCCAGTCCTGTAAGGATCGTGCAATTTGTAGAAAAAGTAACAGCCACATGGGGTGGGCGGTACAGGATTGAGCAGGGTGGGCAGTAATGGGCGGTACAGGATCTTAAGAGTTTTAACACAACAGCAATGAATCAAGTCAAATGTCATTCAGCTGTTTCTATTAGACAAATAACAGATGTAGCTGTTTGTTTAGGACATGTACATTATCAATCTATGAAATACAAATGACCACTTATTTAAGGTCTCTGAGAACAACTTTTCCTTTTATTTATTAATTTAGTGGAAAGTTGAACATACACAGATGAAACACTGTGGTTTCACAAATGCGGTTTGTTCTACTAATTGGAATATTTAGATGAGGGCACTGCAGCCTTACTTTGCTGGATGTCAGCAAACCCGCTTCGGAGCAGCACTTTTTTTATGTTTTCTGTTAATTTTTGTTATATGATTAATTTCCTTTTTCTTCTGAAATTTATTTTTTCATGAATTTTTGCCCTGAACTTCAGGGGCTCAAGACTTCAATGAGTCATCTAAGCTTTGGCTAAGCATAAATGGGCCATAATAAATTGGATACGGAAAAGTAGTTATTCTACACTTACCATCATACTTGGGCTTCTTGGCAACTGGTGAAGCAGCATGCTCAGAATCCTTTCTCTTCTTGCCATCTGTCTCCATCTCGGAAGTGTCCCTAGATTGACGCGTCCGCATGGTGGCAATGGATTTCCCTTGTTTACCAATGTGGGGGGGCTCCTCAAGTGGTTTGGGGTCTTCAGCATGTGCATGAGGTGAATTCTGGCTGAAGGGCGGGGCAGTCTTTTTGTCAGGAGCCTTCCCTGATGAAGCAAGGACAGGTGAGCCTGCAGGAGCCATGGCCAATTTCCCTCGAGGAACTCTGCTGGACTTCTTGGAAGCAGACTGAAAATGAGGAATGCCTGATTTTTTAATGGTGGACTTGCTTGCAGATCTGGAAACATTCTCGGGAGTAGTACACGAGGACATCACTTCGAGAGAGGCAGATTCAGCTTCAGAAGGTGCCTTCATACTTTCTGCATTCACAGCTGCTACAGATGCATCCCCACCAGCAGCTGCTGCTCCACTGGTTCTGGTCTGCAGTCTGGTAGACTTTCTCCTGGTGCTGCCAGTTTCCATTCCTTGCCTGACCTGACTTAAGTCAAGCTGTGAGTCAAAGTTCCCCTTGGATGAAGGCTCTGCTTTCTGAGATGGAGGAGTGGACTTCGCAGCAGGAACGAGTGCCTCACTCACAGCAGCAGTCTTGCTGATTCTAATCGATGATCTTCTGACTGCACCTGAGGGAGAAGCAGTTTCAGAGTTTACAATGTTGGTTGACTGTGAGGTGTTAGGAGTTGAATCACTGCCACCCTTGGCTTGCTTTGGAGGAGAGGGGTTGGAATCTGGCATGGAGCCACATGCTGAATTCACTGCAGAAGAGTTGCTGCCTCGTCTCTTCTGTCTCCCAGTCTCAGCTGGCTCAGACACTGGTGGTTTGTCCTGCTCAGTGCTTTCTGAGCTCAAGTTGCCTTTACAATCAGCAGAAATACCCTGGCTTGCTGATGCTTGCATATTCTCTGTCACTGGAATAGTCTGGGCAAGGAGGACCATTTGATCATGGCTCAGTGAAGACATCATTGTCTCTGAAAAACATGGAGAAAAAAGATTTTGTTTATCAAGGAAGGTTTTCAGGCAGATATAACATAAAGATATCTCTAGGCTTGTTCAGGAAGCGCAGCGCTGCAAAGCGCTGCATGTGATTCACTCCTGAACAGCAATTTTGGGGCGTGATTCACTCAGCGCTGAGCAGCGCTTTGCATCACCAATCCGAGGCGATTCAGACGATTTTGCATCATTTTCAAAATGGCGTCTTCGATCCCGCACTGGCCGTCAATGCGTAAAATAACCCTCAGCTAGAAACATCATTTTGGGACTGGAACGGGCTTTATTTGCCCCAAGCGCCCTGTATGCGCGAGTAATGGCAAGTAAGGATAACACAGTAGTGGACTTTATTCATGCAGAATACATTTAAACGTGCATAAACGATGTCTGTGGCAAAGAAAACACTTTCTTAGCATCTATCAACACAACATGGGGCGCAGAAGATTTACCTCCCCTTTAACAAGTGAAGCGCTGCACAAAATCAGTTGGTGTTCAGGAGGAGCAAAGAGCGCTCAATTGCCAATATTAAGTGCTCATGCAGCGCTTCATACTCCTGAACAAGCCTTATATCTCAAAATTTGATCAAGTCACTGTGAGAGTTTTACATATATATAGGTCATGGTGATAAATGACATGATCAAATTACTGCTATTTGGCTTAAAGTTAATAGCAAGTGAAATGAAATGAAGTGATATGAAATGAGGTGAACTGAAATCTGGTTTGGAGTTGTGTCCTGTACTTACTCAAAGTCTTCAAAGAACTCTCCAGGCGTTTGATCTTGGCTTCATGCTCCTTCCGCATTTTTGTCATGTTGAAGCATTTCAGCACATACTCTTCCAATTTGGCATTTAGCTTCTTCACTTCTTCCTCAAGCTCCTGCAAATACAGATCATTTAAAAAAATGACAAATAAACCTAAAAACATGAACAAATGCAGTGATACCCAGACCTGTGTAATATTCTATCAAGCTTGGGATGAATCATAGACAAACTCTCACTGTTGTTGTTTCGATTGTTTAGTCACTATGTATCATCATCATGAGATAATTTGTTACTTCACTGCAAAAAACATTAAAAAGGCAAGAATGCTGCAAGTCTCTAGTATTCCACTATTCAGTAGTCAAGGTGTCCATCAGAGCCAAAAGTCGGTGCCATTCACCATCATGAAAAACTATGGACTGATGAGCTCAAGGGATGCTGACTAAACGCCTCCTTTCTTTCTGTTGGAGTTGTCCATTCAAAAAATAGATGTCCCCATCATCTCTCATAAATCAGTTCAAAAGTCTTCAGAATAACTTTAGCTAAGACATTCATATTGGAGCATACTCCCCAAATTTCCTATCTGTCTGAAATAATCTAAATGAACATTATCCGCTAAGGCCACTGGCTCATTACAATAAACACATGGCATAGCTTCAAGTTATTAACACAAAAGCTCATATTGTAACACAATAAGTCAGTAAGCTGACATGGCATGTCACGAGCAAACTTGAAATCCTCTGGCCATTTCGAAATGCTCTCTAATCCACCCTCTAAAGTATGCTCTCTCAGTTGAAAGGCATAGTAAATGTACATGGCAAATGCTCTTGCTTTTCTAGCATTAGCATCGTCCATTAGTAACCTGCAAAGGTTCAAACTAGGTCGTTTATGTACTATCTGATTGAGAGAAAGTGCCAGTGACTTTACACGACTCAAAATCTATACCCACCTTGTCCCTGAGATGATCCTCAGTCCTACTCGGCGATGTCTCCAGGTCATTGATTTTGTTGGAGAGTTTTGCACAAGTGTCTCTGCTTGCATCCAGTTGGAATTTGATCTCGCTCAGCTCTCTCTCCACAGCATTCTTGGAGGTTTTCAGTTCTTCCAAATGCTTGATTCTGTCCATGTCTGCGGCAGACCTCATCTCCTTTTCAGCTTCCAGAGCAGTGACCTGCTTCTGGAATTTCTCGATTTGCAACAGATGCTGTGTAATGTCCTCTTTCAGCGACAAAATCTCAGTCATGCAGTTTTCTAGCTCGTTTGATTTTGAAACCAGAAGGTTTTCCTTTGAGGTCAGGATGGCATTCAGCTCATCCACTTCATTCTGAAGCTTGTCAACTTCACTGCTGAGTTTAACCTTCTCTGATGTCATGAGGAACTCCTGTTCTGACAGATCTCTCTCAAAATTTGCAATGTCCTGCTTGGCAGAAGCCAGCAATAGTTGTAACTGTTGATTTTCATCAGCTGCAGCAGCAAACTTCTCCTTGGCTGCCTGTAGCTCAGTTGTCAGAGCTGCTTCAGCTGCCTTCAGGCTATCGCTGCAAACTTCCATTTCCTCCAGCTTCAGCGTGAGGTCTGCCACTTGAGCTTCATACTTGGAAGTAAGCAAGTTGTTGGTATCCTGAACCTTTTTTAGGTCTTCTGTGAGAGAGGAAATTCTGTTTTCATACTGAGCAGTTGCTTCCTCAGTGATCCTCACCTGCTCAAGGAGTGCAGCTTCCTTACTTTTGCATTCAGAATCGAACACCAGGTGCTCTGCTTCCATCTCCTCTTGGTATTTTGTAGCCAACTTTCTTTCAACTTCTGCCACTCTGTCAGCTATCTCCAAATCCTTGGCTGCCAAATGTTCTATAATGTCTCTTTCTAGATTTCCTCTCGATTCCAACACTTTTTGCAGTTCCTTTTCCAGTTCATCTACTCTACTCTGCAGATGGGCTTGAGCGTTCTCATGATGTTGCTGGTCCACTTCCCACTTCTTCTGTGCATAGTCTCGATCAGCAGTCACTTGTAGGTGTGTCTGCTGCAGTTCCAATAGTTTGCTTTCCTTTTCCTCACAGGTCTGTGACAGAGACTCCACAGTTGCCTGGAGGTCTTCAACAGTTATTTGCATCTGGTGCAGGGAGGCCTCTAGATCCCGCTTCTGGCGCTGGTGCTCTTCCTCTAGCTGCTGCAGCTGCAGCTTCACAGCCTCAGCATCCGAGGTCCTGTGCTGCAGCTCTTGCTGAAGCTCCAACTCCTTTTCCAGAGCCTCCCGCAGTTTTTGGTCCTTCTTGGACTTGTCCTCCTTGGCCTGCTGCAAAGCCAGCCTGTGAGCATCATGCATGTTCTGGATGGTCCTGTCCAACTCTGCTTTTTCCTCCTGCAGTGCTTGGACAGTGGCTTCCCTTTCCTTCATGGAAATCTCCAGGTCACTGAGCTCTGATCTGAGCCTTTCAGCTAAACCCATCTGCTCATGCAGAAGTTTGGCCTTATCCATCAGCTCCTCAGATTTGGCCGACAGCATTTCAGACATCTTGCTATTCAGCTCTTCAATCTCTCTCTCCTTGGCAGCCAGATGGAGAGTCAGGCTCTCTACATGGGTTGCTTGCTCACTAAGAACTTGCTCTTTAGCCTGGCTGTCAGTTTTCATGTTTTCCACAAGGACCCGTAGTTCCTTCATTTCCACTTCCAAGTTTTCCTTCTCAGACTGGAGGGCTTCTAACTGTGATGTCAGTGTTGCCATGGTCTGCCCTTGCTCACCCAACTCCTGCCCTTGCTTTTCCCTCAGCAGCTCCAGCTTCTCCTCCAGCCTTGCCATGGTGTTTCTGCTCTCCTCTTCACCTCTCTGACTGGAGCTCAGCTGCTCTGACATAACCTCCAGCTGCTGGCTCAGCTTGTCACACTGCTCCTGAGAGTCAAGCAGTTCTTGCTTCAGTTGAGCTTCCTGTTCTCTCAGCGTCTTCAAGATGGATTCACTGTTCTCTGCCTGTTCCACCAGCCTGTCTTTATCTTCTGTCATTCTCTGCAGTGCCTGGTCTTTGTATTCCAGTTGAGCCACCATGTTGTCCACTTCCTTCTTGGACTTGGAATCCAGTTCATTCATGTCTGATATCAAACGTGAGATTTGTTGTTCCTGGTTGTCAGAAAGAGCCCCAAGATCTCCACATCTTTGCACAAGGGAAGTGTTTTTTTCTTCCATGGAAGACAACTTCTGGAGTGTCGACTCATATAGACCAACCAGTTCAGAGTGTGTCAGGTCTTGCTCATCTGCCTCTTCCCTTAGCTTTGTGAGAAGGTTTCTCTGGGCTTCCATTGCAGATTTCATCTGGCTGCTTTCATCATCTTTCTCCAACAAAGTCTGCCGAGACTGGGCCAGACTATCCTTCAGGGAGTCACATTCACTCTCTAAAGAAGCCATGACATCAAGTTTCTCCTGGTGTGTTTTTTCCAGAGTCCAAAGCTTGGTCCTGAGCTCCTTAATCAGAACGATGTTCTGCTCCTGGATGGTTCCTTGCTTCTCTGCCAATGTCCTCTGGCTTTTTAAGGAACTGTCAAGTTCTGCACACTGGTCATTCAGTTGTTTGAGCTCTTGGCTCTGCAAATCCAATCTTTTCCTCATCTCCATTATCATGACTTCCTGCTGATCCAGTTGAAGTTTTTGGTCCTCTACCTTGGCCAGAGCAACTGTCTTCTCCTGCTCAGAGTTCTCCAGCTTGCTTCCCAGATTCTCAATTTCCAACTGCCTCTCAGCCACTTCCTTCTGGGTTGCAGTCAACTTGTTGCTCAGTTCTTCCTTCTGTTGCAGGCAGGACTGCAGCTTGGTCTGCATCTCTTCCTCAGAAGTCTCCTGGTCCTCCAAGTCTGTCTGAAGCATCTCCAGCTTGGCTGCCAGGGCTTGGTGGGTCTGAGTGAGGTCAGCAAGGTCTGCTTTGACTGCCTGAATTTCACTCTCCCTTTGACTGACGAGATCCATGGCCTTTGCCTTCTCAGTTTCCATTTCCTCACAGCGGAGTTTAAGGCTTTCAGAGTCATTCATCAAACTGCCATAGTCAGATTCCCACTTCTCTCTCAGTGCTGCCTCCTCAGCCTTTAGACTTTTGCATTCTGCAGTAGCTCTGGTCAGGCTCTCCTCCACTTGTTGCAGCTGCAATTTCAGGGTGTCTGCCTCTGCCAGAGTAGTCATCTTCTCCTGTTCCAAGTTCTCTAGTTGGACTGTCAGGGCTTGGTGGGTCTGAGTGAGGTCAGCAAGTTCTGCTTTGACTGACTGAATTTCACTCTCCCTTTGACTGACGAGATCCAAGGCTTTTGTCTTTTCAGTTTCCATTTCTTCACAGCGGAGCTTAAGGCTTTCAGAGTCATTCATCAAACTGCCGTAGTCAGATTCCCACTTTTCTCTCTGTGCTGCCTCGTCGGCCTTTAGAGTTTTCCATTCTTCACTATTTCTGGCTAGGCTCTCCTGCACATGATGCAGTTGCAATTTCAGGGTGTTTACCTCTGCCAGAGCAGTCATCTTCTCCTGCTCAGAGTTCTCCAGCTTGCTTCCCAGATTCTCAATTTCCAACTGCCTCTCAGCCACTTCCTTCTGGGCTGCAGTCAACTTGTTGCTCAGTTCTTCCTTCTGTTGCAGGCAGGACTGCAGCTTGGTCTGCATCTCTTCCTCAGAAGTCTCCTGGTCTTCCAAGTCTGTCTGAAGCATCTCCAGCTTGGCTGCCAGGGCTTGGTGGGTCTGAGTGAGGTCAGCAAGGTCTGCTTTGACTGCCTGAATTTCACTCTCCCTTTGACTGACGAGATCCAAGGCTTTTGTCTTTTCAGTTTCCATTTCCTCACAGCGGAGCTTAAGGCTTTCAGAGTCATTCATCAAACTGCCATAGTCAGATTCCCACTTCTCTCTCAGTGCTGCCTCCTCAGCCTTTAGACTTTTGCATTCTGCAGTAGCTCTGGTCAGGCTCTCCTCCACTTGTTGCAGCTGCAATTTCAGGGTGTCTGCCTCTGCCAGAGTAGTCATCTTTTCCTGTTCCAAGTTCTCTAGTTGGACTGTCAGGGCTTGGTGGGTCTGAGTGAGGTCAGCAAGTTCTGCACTGACTGACTGAATTTCTCTTTCCCTTTGACTGACTAGATCTAGAGTCTTTGCTTTCTCGTTTTCCATTTCCTCACAGCGTTGTTTAAGGCTGTCAAAGTCATTCCTCAATCTGCCATATTCAGATTCCCACTTTTCTCTCTGTGCTGCCTCGTCAGCCTTTAGACTTTTGCATTCTGCAGTAGCTCTGGTCAGGCTCTCCTCCACTTGTTGCAGCTGCAATTTCAGGGTGTCTGCCTCTGCCAGAGTAGTCATTTTCTCCTGCTCAGAGTTCTCCAGCTTGCTTCCCAGATTCTCAATTTCCAACTGCCTCTCAGCCACTTCCTTCTGGGCTGCAGTCAACTTGTTGCTCAGTTCTTCCTTCTGTTGCAGGCAGGACTGCATCTTGGTCTGCATCTCTTCCTCAGAAGTCTCCTGGTCCTCCAAGTCTGTCTGAAGCATCTCCAGCTTGGCTGCCAGGGCTTGGTGGGTCTGAGTGAGGTCAGCAAGGTCTGCTTTGACTGCCTGAATTTCGCTCTCCCTTTGACTGACGAGATCCATGGCCTTTGCCTTTTCAGTTTCCATTTCCTCACAGCGTTGTTTAAGGCTGTCAAAGTCATTTTTCAAGCTGCTATAATCAGATTCCCACTTTTCTCTCTGTGCTGCCTCGTCGGCCTTTAGGGTTTTCCATTCTTCACTATTTCTGGCTAGGCTCTCCTGCACATGATGCAGCTGCAATTTCAGGGTGTCTGCCTCTGCCAGAGTAGTCATCTTCTCCTGCTCAGAGTTCTCCAGCTTGCTTCCCAGATTCTCAATTTCCAACTGCCTCTCAGCCACTTCCTTCTGGGTTGCAGTCAACTTGTTGCTCAGTTCTTCCTTCTGTTGCAGGCAGGACTGCAGCTTGGTCTGCATCTCTTCCTCAGAAGTTTCCTGGTCCTCCAAGTCTGTCTGAAGCATCTCCAGCTTGGCTGTCAGGGCTTGGTGGGTCTGAGTGAGGTCAGCAAGTTCTGCTTTGACTGCCTGAATTTCACTCTCCCTTTGACTGACGAGATCCAAGGCTTTTGTCTTTTCAGTTTCCATTTCTTCACAGCGGAGCTTAAGGCTTTCAGAGTCATCCATCAAACTGCCATAGTCAGATTCCCACTTCTCTCTCAGTGCTGCCTCCTCAGCCTTTAGACTTTTGCATTCTGCAGTAGCTCTGGTCAGGCTCTCCTCCACTTGTTGCAGCTGCAATTTCAGGGTGTCTGCCTCTGCCAGAGTAGTCATCTTCTCCTGTTCCAAGTTCTCCAGCTGGACTGTCAGGACTTGGTGGGTCTGAGTGAGGTCAGCAAGTTCTGCACTGACTGCCTGAATTTCTCTTTCCCTTTGACTGACTAGATCTAGAGTCTTTGCTTTCTCGTTTTCCATTTCCTCAAAGAGTTGTTTAAGGCTGTCAAAGTCATTCCTCAATCTGCCATATTCAGATTCCCACTTTTCTCTCTGTGCTGCCTCGTCGGCCTTTAGACTTTTGCATTCTGCAGTAGCTCTGGTCAGGCTCTCCTCCACTTGTTGCAGCTGCAATTTCAGGGTGTCTGCCTCTGCCAGAGTAGTCATCTTCTCCTGTTCCAAGTTCTCCAGTTGGACTGTCAGGGCTTGGTGGGTCTGAGTGAGGTCAGCAAGGTCTGCTTTGACTGCCTGAATTTCACTATCCTTTTGACTGATGAGATTCATGGCCTTTGCCTTCTCAGTTTCCATTTCCTCACAGAGCTGATTAAGGCTGTCAAAGTCATTCCTCAATCTGCCATATTCAGATTCCCACTTTTCTCTCTGTGCTGCCTCGTCGGCCTTTAGAGTTTTCCATTCTTCACTATTTCTGGCTAGGCTCTCCTGCACATGATGCAGTTGCAAATTCAGGGTGTTTACCTCTGCCAGAGCAGTCATCTTCTCCTGGTCAGAGTTCTCCAGCTTGCTTCCCAGATTCTCAATTTCCAACTGCCTCTCAGCCACTTCCTTCTGGGCTGCAGTCAACTTGTTGTTCAGTTCTTCCTTCTGTTGCAGGCAGGACTGCAGCTTGGTCTGCATCTCTTCCTCAGAAGTCTCCTGGTCCTCCAAGTCTGTCTGAAGCATCTCCAGCTTGGCTGTCAGGGCTTGGTGGGTCTGAGTGAGGTCAGCAAGTTCTGCACTGACTGCCTGAATTTCTCTTTCCCTTTGACTGACTAGATCTAGAGTCTTTGCTTTCTCGTTTTCCATTTCCTCAAAGAGTTGTTTAAGGCTGTCAAAGTCATTCCTCAATCTGCCATATTCAGATTCCCACTTTTCTCTCTGTGCTGCCTCGTCGGCCTTTAGAGTTTTCCATTCTTCACTATTTCTGGCTAGGCTCTCCTGCACATGATGCAGTTGCAATTTCAGGGTGTTTACCTCTGCCAGAGCAGTCATCTTCTCCTGCTCAGAGTTCTCCAGCTTGCTTCCCAGATTCTCAATTTCCAACTGCCTCTCAGCCACTTCCTTCTGGGCTGCAGTCAACTTGTTGCTCAGTTCTTCCTTCTGTTGCAGGCAGGACTGCAGCTTGGTCTGCATCTCTTCCTCAGAATTCTCCTGGTCCTCCAAGTCTGTCTGAAGCATCTCCAGCTTGGCTGCCAGGGCTTGGTGGGTCTGAGTGAGGTCAGCAAGTTCTGCTTTGACTGCCTGAATTTCACTCTCCCTTTGACTGACGAGATCCAAGGCTTTTGTCTTTTCAGTTTCCATTTCTTCACAGCGGAGCTTAAGGCTTTCAGAGTCATCCATCAAACTGCCATAGTCAGATTCCCACTTCTCTCTCAGTGCTGCCTCCTCAGCCTTTAGACTTTTGCATTCTGCAGTAGCTCTGGTCAGGCTCTCCTCCACTTGTTGCAGCTGCAATTTCAGGGTGTCTGCCTCTGCCAGAGTAGTCATCTTCTCCTGTTCCAAGTTCTCCAGTTGGACCGTCAGGGCTTGGTGGGTCTGAGTGAGGTCAGCAAGTTCTGCACTGACTGCCTGAATTTCTCTCTCCTTTTGCCTGACAAGATCCAAGGCTTTTGACTTCTCGTTTTCCATTTCCTCACAGCGTTGTTTGATACTTTCAAAATCATTCATCAGCTGGCGGTGATCAGCTTCCCACTTCTCTCTCTGTGCAGCCTCATCAGCCCTCACAGCTTCAAGGTCTGAAACATAATATTGACAGACTGCATGAGAAATGACATTTTGTGAGAGCAAACCACATGAGAAATATGTGTATTTGTTAAAGTTCATTAAATAAATCTATGAATTTTAGAATGTTGTAGTCTGATTTTACTCCGCCATTGTCTGGTCCCAAGCACAGGATGAACGAACGAACGAACGAAACATTTTATTGCATAGGCCTCGGGCTCGGGCCTGTTGCAATTACAATCGCGCAAGAAACATTAATTATGAAACACTGTACAAAACTGGTGGCCAGTCTTGTTTTGGTCGCAGAACATGAAACATAACCAGAGTCTCAAGCAAAGCAACGCGAATAATTTTTTCCGAGCTGCCCGCCTTGGTGGCTGCTGTCTCAAGGTCGGTCTTTCTCCTCCCCCTTCGATGATGCGCCCGGGTTCACTGGCTGGAGTTGCACCTGGTAGACGAACTTCTTGGAGTTGTTCGGTGTGTGTGTGTGTGTGTGTGTGTGTGTGTGTGTGTGTGTGTGTGTGTGTGTGTGTGTGTGTGTGTGTGTGTGTGTGTGTGTTAGATCTCTGTCTGACGCTGACCCGAACCTGAGATCTAAGTACAGTTGCACGATCCTGCTCCTTGTGTTCCTCGGATGGCTTTTCTTCTGAGACAAGTGTGAGACTCGACCTGACTAACGAGTTCATACGGCGCAGTTCGTGGAGAACTTCCCTGAAGCAGCTCGGCAAATCCTCTTCATTTACTGGTGTGCTGTCTGGACCATCTGGCAAAGAATGGTGCACTGTCAAACCATCACCTGTGTCAGAGTCCTTTTTCCCAGCTGTTTCTGTGCACTTGCTGAACTGTTAGTGTTCATCAATTGCCGGGAGGTCAGAGGTCAAATGCTATATTTTGTCTTTTGTTGTCACTGTGTGCTCGGATTCAAGTACAACTTCGGGCTTAGCACCAGAATCAGGATCTTCAAGCAGCACGTCAGAAGGGTAAGTCATTGACATGTTTCTTGACTCACAGTGTAGTTGAGCTCGTTGCCTGTCCCGATGTAATGGACCATATCCACATATCGAGGCTCTGGGAGTTACTTCCCTTGTTTTCGGGAGCAGCTTCCCGCGAATCTTTCATAATGCCGAGTAACAAGCGCTGTGTTTGGGGACTATGTAAAGCGGATAGTAGATACCCTGAACGCTGTGTTGGCGTCAAATTCATTCCATTTGTGAAACCAGGAAAGAATATGTACCATCTAGATCGTTGCCTTCGCTGGATAAAAGCCGCAATCGCCCAGCTGACCAGTTGAACGTCAACACAATCACGCAGTACACGTACATTTGCAGCAAGGTAAGATATCGCACGACGATTTGATTCAAGGCCTAGTGCTAATTGTTTTGATGGTCTGGTCTCAGTGTCACAGAAAATATGATGATTTAATCAATCACTGATTAAAAAAATAAGTATGTTGCCCTATTTTGATTGACGTTCTGAGTGAAATAGATCTATTTCGCTGTCCCGGCCGGCGAACATGTTGCCGGCTGTATTGAGCTTGTGTGTTCATGTAGTTCTTCTTCATATACAACTAAACTAAACATTGCATTCAGTCTTTCTTTTCTGTAGTTTAGACATCACCTAATGCATCATATTTATGTAAAATGAAGAGTGTATCATTACTGTATCAGAAAGTTTATTTTGAAATATTTGTGTCACACCAATACTCAGCACCTCTGTACTCTTGACCACATGCACACACACACACACCTACACTCACACACACACACCTACACTCACACACACACCTACACACACACCCCTACACACACACACACCCCCACCCCACACACACTCACACCTACACACACACACTCACACAGACACACATGGTCTGGAGTCATGGGTCTGGTTTGGAGTCTCATCTTAACTCTACACCAAAGTGTGACATGAAAATTGGCTGCGGTGTAAAGTTGAGTTAAGACGAATGCTAACCTCTAATTTGACTAACAATTATGGCTTTATTTCACTTCTTCTTGACCTAGGAGCAAAAATATCATTAATACTTGGATGTTGAAGCTGCAATAAAGTTTTTGTGTTGAATAGTTTATCTTTTGTGGCTCTTTTTCTGAATGAGTGGTGGTGTCAAGTTAAGATGAGACTCCAAACTGTCTTCTTCAAATACAACTAAACTAAACATTGCATTCAGTTTTTCTTTTCTGTACAGTTTAGACATCACCTAATGCATCATATTTAAGTAAAATGAAGAGTATCATTACTGTATCAGAAAGTTTATTTTGAAATATTTGTGTCACACCAATACTCAGCACCTCTGTACTCTTGACCACATACACACACACACACCTACACTCACACACACCTACACACACACCCACACTCACACCTACACACACACACCCCTACACACACACACACACACACCTACACACACACATACACACACTAATGGAGCATTGGTAACTGGATCTCTGTCCCTTGTCCTTGGCTTGACTGAAGCCTTGACTGCATAGTACCCACTGGTTAGCTCCATGGTTTCAACACTACTGACAAAGCCGTCCTCCATGAGACTATAAGCTTCGGAGCGTCTATAGTCCCTGATGGCTGTAATGCCGTTGCCATGCTCCAACAAGTAGGTGCACACATCCACAAAAGAAAAGTCTGGTAGGTTGCTTATGTCCGAAGATCCAGACAGAAGTGCAGGGTTGGACAACACGAGGTTGCCGTCTCTCAGTTTTTCGCCTATCACTTCAGACCGATCTACACACAACTCAGGATCTACGGGTAAACCCAAGTCCTTGGCTATCCCAACAAGTTCAAGAAGTTCTTGTCTCTTACTCTGACCCACAACCACACCTCTGTCTCGCAAGAAACGTTGCAGTTCGCTCACAGTCACTCGCTTTGTTTCCATTGTCGCCATCTCCGATCACGCTCCTGATTTCAGGGGAGATAACTCGCGTAACACATTCGCTGCTGACTAGTGCATGAGGTCTATTGAGCTGGAGGTTTTATCTTCCACGTTCCTTGTAAGCCCGTGCGCTGTGATAATGGCTGACCATGAGTGAAGTGCAGCATGACTACTGTCTGTCTTGCCATACCCCCTTTCCATGAAGACAGCATTTCTGTAGCCAGGAGTGTTGACATTACGCCCTCTACAGCAGCTGGGAGTCCAGTAACTGACATTGTTTTCTACTTTGACGAAGAAGTTTCAAAAACGTCAGGAGCAAAGCGGAGACGTGCTGCTCGGATGGCCAGAGCAGGGAGAGTGGCAAGCACAGGATAAGAAACAAGGAGTGTAGTGCACTGGGCCATCAACCCATTTTGTAAGAAAACAATGCTACAGAAACGTCTATAAAAGCTTCAGAAGGTCGAGCCTTGCTCCGACCACTCAGCCACATATCCAGCCACCCATCCATTCATCCTATCACCCATCCATTCATCCAGCCACCTATACAGCCACCCATCCATTCATCCAGCCACCTATTCAGCTACCCATCCATTCATCCAGCCACCCATCCATTCATCCAGCCACCCATCCATTTATCCAGCCACCCATCCATTCATCCAGCCACCTATCCAGCCACCCATCCATTCATCCAGCCACCCATCCATTCATCCAGCCACCTATCCAGCCACCCATCCACTCATCCAGCCACCTATCCAGCCACCCATCCATTCATCCAGCCACCTATCCAGCCACCCATCCATTCATCCAGCCACCTATCCAGCCACCCATCCATTCATCCAGCCACCCATCCATTCATCCAGCCACCTATCCAGCCACCCATCCATTCATCCAGCCACCTATCCAGCCACCCATCCATTCATCCAGCCACCTATCCAGCCACCCATCCATTCATCCAATCATCCAGCCACCTATCCAGCCACCCATCCATTCATCCAGCCACCTATCCCGCCAACCAGCAAGGCTTTACCCAAGGCACACTTCTATGAACTCACCACGTAACTTGTCCTTTAGTGCCTGTAGGCTCTGCATACCGGAGACCCTCTGGGAGTCTGCTGCTGCTGCTTCCTCTCTGGTCTTCTGCAGTTGGTCATCCAGAACTGAGCACCGCTTCTCTGTGGCTGTTTTCTCCTCTGCCAGGGCCCGGTGCTGGGACCGGAGAGCATCATGCTTGGCCTGTAGGTCAGTGAAGCAATACCGGACTTTGTCCAGCTCTTTGGTTATTTCAGACAGTTTGGCTTCCAAATCACTCAGCTTGTCATCAAGGGCCTGCTTCTCCTCCTCTTCCTTGGCCATCCGTCGACTGAGTTCTTCTTCCATGCTTTGCCTCACGGTCGCAGTCTCAGCTTTTGCCAGAGACAGTTCCTGCTGCATCTGGTTCAAAAAGAAGTTTCCTTTGCATAGGTTGAATCACAGAAAAAATATATATATAGCTTTGCCACTGCAGAAATAACAAGAAGGGCAAAGCCCATACGACTCACATGCTTGACCTTGACCTTTATATGACCTTGACCTTCAGGTGACCTTCAAGGTCAAGGTCAAACAACTAAACCTACCAATGACATCATACACTAAGAAATGTTTTACACTTTTTCCTACAAAAAAATACATGTGACCTTGACAAGGTCAAGGTCATCTAAGGTCATGCAACACAAAGCTGTTAATTCAAGACATAGGAAGCACAATGGTGCTTATTGGCACTTTCTACCATGAGATATGGTCACTTTTAGTGGTTCACTACCCCATTTTGGTTACATTTCATAAGGGTCAAAGTGACCTTGACCTTGATGATATGTGACCAAATGTGTCTCATGATGAAGGAATAACATGTGCCCCACATAATTATTAAGTTTGAAACAGTTATCTTCCATAGTTCAGGGTCAAGGTCACTTCAAAATATGTATACAATCCAACTTTGAAGAGCTCCTGTGACCTTGACCTTGAAGCAAGGTCAACCAAACTGGTATCAAAAGATAGGGCTTACTTTTCCCTATATACTATATATAGGTCAGGTATCCAATCTCAAATACTTCAGAGAAAATTGAGAAAATGTGAAAAATGACTGTTTTTAGACAACATTTATTGCCCCTGCGACGTTGACCTTGAAGCAAGGACAAGTCACTGTGTATGTTTTTTGAGGCCTTGTCATCATACACCATCATGCCACATTTGGTATTGATAGACTTAATAGTCTCCGAGAAAAATCCAACGTTAAAGTTTTTGGACGCCCGGACCGACGAAACGGGTGAGTACATAGACTCACTTTTGCTTCGCATGTGAGTCAAAAATGGAAATGCTCACATTGCAACTGACATGTGATCAAGCAGTCAAAGTGGCCATACCATACATTCACACTAGACACATTCCAGCAAAGATCCTATATACCAAGATGGTTCACTCCATTGGTTTCTATGATGATGTGCATAGAGTTATGTCCCCTTTGCAGTGCTGCCTAGATAATTATATCCTAGTACAGTTTAGAACAAGTATGGCCTATTTATTCTTATCTTGGAATGCATTGCTTTTAGTGCAGAATGATCTATATCAGTATTGCTTAGGGCAGCTAGTGGGGGGGGGGGGGGGGGGGGAATGAACTCTGTCATAATAATTCATTCCCATGTACTCTGGTTAAGGATCACCCAAATTACATGTAGCTCTGGGCTCTCCTTTCAAACTAATGAATGAAGAGTCTGTGGGTTAGGGATAAAAGAAGAACACACAAGTCTGGGAGAATGGAGGAATGTGCGCCAAGCTGCATCGTGTCTGCAGGGGGTGCTTTTTGCAGTGCTGGGAATTGCAGCACCGCCAAATCTAAGGACAGCAGCAGAGAAAATTTCCTTTCTTGTTTCCCTTCAGATGAGAAAACGTGCTGAGTACAGGTACAAAATTGTTGGCGCCCAAACCTTTTGGGTACATGGGCTAGTATTTGAAAAAGACCTGCCACCTGTGTTCTGACCATTTTGAAGCAAACCGATGTGAAGTCAGAAAAGAAGAGACTGAATTGAAATACAGTTCTAACAATATCTGATGTACCCAATTCACTGATGCGGATGATGACAAAGAGATCTGCTCCAAAAGACAAGTCACAACCTGGACCGCCAGCAGGAAAGAGAGGTGGTCTGCTGCAACTTCTGCAGACTGTCACAAGGAACCTGCTGAACACAGGAAGTTCAGGATCTGTTGATCCCAAGGATCCTGACTATGAGACACCAAAAGTGGATATTTTGACAAGAAAATTTACAAGAGCCCGGGACCAATTGTCCAGAAGAAAAGAAGAGAGAAAGGACTGCAAAAGAAAAGCTACCAAGAAAAGAGAAAGCTGCAGGACCACAACATGCATATATGCAAAGAGAGGAGCTGGAAAGGAGATTATCAGAATTTATCTCTGGTGTGACACTACAGTTTCAGTGTAACCAGTTTTGCCTTGTCCACCAGAAAAGACAAGGTTGCAGATGGATAGATAAGTGACAAAATTGTTCCCTGTGGATGGATTGTGAAGTTTCCACAGAGGATCCCCTGCACAGATAGGTGCACATTATCACTCTATTCCCTTGGAATATTATATTTATAGATAACACTTTTCTCATTAGTTTAAAGGATTCTTTTTGTTGAGCTGAAAACCCATAACATTTGCAAAAGTACATAAAATGATATGAACGTTGTGATTGTTTGTGTGTGTGTGTTTTCATTAATCTGAGCCTTGGTGTTTTTGCAGTCAGTACCTCAGCCAAAAGGGAGATAACTCCGTCATGAGCTCAAAGAGGAAGTGAACCATCTTGGTACATCGGATCTTTGATTCCAGTATGATAGTCTGCATACATGCATTGCATGGACAGGGCGACTGGGATGCATTTTTACAAAACAACCCCTATGCACCAGGTCATTCAGAATGCCTTCAGTCCAGACAGTTACATCACCACCCCCCTACCTTGGCTTCCAGGCTTTTCTTAGCCTCCACTGCAGCAGAGAGCTCCTGCTCCAGCCCCTTCATCTGCTCCAGGAAATCTCCTTGCTTCTGCTCCGATTCAGCCCGGGCCGTTTCCAGCTCCAGGTCAGTGTTCATCTTGCTGGCACGCAGCGCCTCATTCAGCTGCTCCTGGCGTGTCAAGTCCTCCTTGGCCTGTCTCAGCTCAACCTCCAGACAGCCCACCTGCTGCTGTCTGGCCTCCAGCTCTGCTGCTGTCTGGCCCTGTGGAAGGAAGAATAGAGTGGTCAGGCACTATCCTCTGCTGCTGTCTGGCCTCCAGCTCTGCTACTGTCTGGCCCTGTGGAAGGAAGAATAGAGTGGTCAGGCACTATCCTCTGCTTCTGTCTGGCCTCCAGCTCTGCTACTGTCTGGCCCTGTGGAAGGAAGAATAGAGTGGTCAGGCACTATCCTCTGCTGCTGTCTGGCCTCCAGCTCTGCTGCTGTCTGGCCCTGTGGAAGGAAGAATAGAGTGGTCAGGCACTATCCTCTGCTTCTGTCTGGCCTCCAGCTCTGCTACTGTCTGGCCCTGTGGAAGGAAGAATAGAGTGGTCAGGCACTATCCTCTGCTACTGTCTGGCCGCCAGCTCTGCTGCTGTCTGGCCCTGTGGAAGGAAGAATAGAGTGGTCAGGCACTATCCTCTGCTATCTGCTGCAAACATCCTCAGAATGATGTAAATAGTGTCCACATACTGAAAGTAAATGTTAAGACAGGTCAGGGTCATTGTAACATCTTGTTGATTAGTTTGGATTTTAGCAGAACTTGACAACATAGTCAGGGTCATTGTTACATGATGTTAGTGTTATCAGTGGCAGCTTGATCAAAGACTATCTTCTTTTCTTCTTCTATTTCTCTTCAAACATTGACTCATTCGAAGACAAACACCAGAAACTGCTAATTCACAACCCCAATTATTCAAAAGATGGTTGCCATATCATAATAGTACAAGAAAATAAGACAAAACTGTTTGTGCATTTCATCCATAACAACCGACAGTGACTATCAGTGAAATAGGCTCAGGCCTCCTGCAATGTCAGCTCAAATAAATATGCATGTACCAAGCCCATCTGATAAAGTGGGGTAAGAGGGGAGGGGGGCATGGCAATAGCTCAAATAAATATGAATGTACCAAGCCAATCTGATAAAGTGGGGTAAGAGTGGAGGGGGCATGGCAATAGCTCAAATAAATATGAATGTGCCAAGCCAGTCTGATAAAGTGGGGTAAGAGGGGAGGGGGGCATGGAAATAGCTCAAATAAATATGAATGTGCCAAGCCAATCTGATAAAGTGGGGTAAAAGTGGAGGGGGGCATGGCAATAGCTCAAATAAATATGCATGTACCAAGCCCATCTGATAAAGTGGGGTAAGAGGGGAGGGGGGCATGGCAATAGAAAACAATTTATGTTTCCACCATGCAAGACTGGATTAACATGTTGCAATGACATTGTGGTCAGTCAACTATGGCCGACCCCGTCCTACTATTGGAGGGGGATGGGGATTGAGGAGGTTCACAGCAGTGATACAAGAGACTCATAGAGTGGCCAACAGTAAGAATATTGCCACCTTGTTTCATTGTTCATGTTGATAGAGGGCCAATAGAGGCAGGGAAGGGACGTCTGTTGTGGAATAAGCCATTCTTATCAACTGTACTGGTAGACTTTCAAAATCTTATCTGTGTGCAGGCGTGTAATTTTCCAACTCAAGGCCATTAAACCTTAATTAAGAATACATTACATCAGACTAAGCTGTCACCACTTGTTCTCTGGAAGCAAGGAAGTGCCTCTATGTATTGCGTGTTGTGGTATCGTTCCACTCTAAAGTGTCCCTCTGTAGGTTGGGGGTAAGAATTGACCTACCATGTCACGAGATTCATAGGACATTAAAGGCTTGTTCAGGAGTACTGAGCGCTCTTTGCCTCTCCTGAACACCTACAGATTTTGTGCAGCGCTTCACTTGTTAAAGTGGAGGTAAATATTTTGCGCCCCATGTTGTGTTGATAGACG
Source organism: Theodoxus fluviatilis (assembly GCA_034096865.1). Lineage (NCBI taxonomy): Eukaryota > Metazoa > Mollusca > Gastropoda > Cycloneritida > Neritidae > Theodoxus > Theodoxus fluviatilis. Next base: position 85,732 of record JAWQFJ010000327.1, on the reverse strand, counting down.
CTAAGAAAGTGTTTTCTTTGCCACAGACATCGTTTATGCACGTTTAAATGTATTCTGCATGAATAAAGTCCACTACTGTGTCATCCTTACTTGCCATTACTCGCGCATACAGGACGCTTGGGGCAAATAAAGCCCGTTTCAGTCCCAAAATGATGTTTCTGTGGGTTATTTTACGCATCGACGGCCAGTGCGGGATCACAGACGCCATTTTGAAAATGATGCAAAATCGTCTGAATCGCCTCGGATCGGTGATGCAAAGCACTGCTCAGCGCTGAGTGAATCACGCCCCAAAATTGCTGTTCAGGAGTGAATCACATGCAACGCTGAGCAGCACTTTGCAGCGCTGCGCCTCCTGAACAAGCCTTAGGAGGCAAACAATGAGAGAAATTGTGACTCATTCTAATCAGCTCTCGTGATTTTTCTTTTAATCAATGGTCTTAGCTCACAAAGACTGATGGACTGTAAAATTCCATTCATTCATTCATTCATTTATTCATTCATTCTACTCAAAAGCTTTCATTTTGCAAATGACAGTAATTGTGAGGTGTTTGTTCATGAATTTTATTGCTGCTATGAGCAGACAGTAATAAGATTTCAGTGAAAAGGGGGTCGCAAGTCACGCCCTGGAGGAAGTGGTTTTGGAGAGGTCACTTTCAAAGAAAAATACATTCATTAAAAACATTTTTATGCAAATGCAAGGAAGTCATTCAAGAGAGGGTTGGTAAATAGTTTTCACTGCATTCCTTGCACTGATTACACACCACAAAGAAAAGCTATGTGTTCATTGGCCTAATGGGGAAGAATAAAGTCCATAAATTCACAAAAGTTACTTGGTGCACCTGCAAGAGCCTTCAGTCATCAGAGCTTACCTTCTCATCTAGAGCAGTCTTGAGCCTGGCCTCTTTGTCTGCCAGCATAGAGGTGTGATTCTGGAGAGCAAGCTGAGATGCTGTCAGCGTCTCAACTGCTTCTTTCTTCTCCAGCTGCAGCTTCTGCACCTCTGCCTTCAGTTTTTCAAGGTCATGCTGCAGCTCCTTCAGTTCAGCTTGACTCTGGAATGAATATCATTTTGCATGATTTTTTTTAATCAGAGAAGTAGGCCAAGTGGTCTAAATTAAAGAAAATGCTTACAATTACATGTAGAGTTTTGGCCTCCCCAGTCTACTTGTGCAGCTTGGTGATCAAAACAGCTCTCCATGCACTATAGTCCTGTGACTAGCAGCTGCTCCCTCCCCACTGTTGGAGAGGCCTCATGGACAAGCACAGCCTTGGGGCAGTAAACTCCTCTGTAATTCCCACCTCCACCCCACCACTATCCCCCCAAGTCTGGCCACAATGCTACGGACAGGGGTGGTGAAGGAGTGCACTGCTTGCCTTGCATAACCAGTGTCTGAGTCAAGTTATTAAAATTCTGCAGTGGCTACAGCAATCTCAATCTCCTCTCACTCTTGTGTATTGCATGGTACAGACAGGGTGGAGGAAGATGGACACTGGTCATGACCTCTCTCTGCATGCAACCATGAATAGGAGCTACACCATGATGTCAGTTGCCTGCTGCACAGTTGGAATATGTGAGCACAAAAGTCTCTACATGCAACTGACATCTACAGAGAGGGGTGGGTCAATTCTAGCATTTGGTTTGAGTTTATCCTTTGGAACTAAGTGACCCATTCCATAAGGAGAAATCACAGCTGAGTGCTCCACAGCACAGGCCCTGCAATGAAAGTAAGCCATATTGTCTTCCAAGGGCAGCACCTCCATCAAGAGAGTGGTTTGGTAGGTGAGACAAGAGAGAGACAAGAGGCCATTTAGAGCCCTGGTTCTTCAAATGAGCTTATGTCTCAGGCTGCACTCATGTAAACACTCATTCTGCTAGCAGGAAACCTCATGGAGCAAACTTTGTTCAACAGACAAATGACCACACTGGAGCACTATTTGCTTGCAAGAATCCGCAGTCTAGCCAAGCTCCACCCTAGACAGCGGAAGACTGCCTACGCCCCAACTGCTGCTTTTTGACTGCCACATGAATGCAGTCAGCCATACCACGTAAATAAAGTGCAACCTATTTGTTGAAACAGCTTTAAAAAAAAGGGTTCAAAAGCATCCAAAGGAAAAAATAAAATGCGAAAATTTTGCAGTGGGGAAATTTGTTATTAGCAAATGTGCCAGAAGGAAAGAAGACCAGTTCTATGCATGCATGGTGGTGCTGGGAGAGTGGGAGGGGCAACTCTAGGCAGATTCTATTGTCGTCTTTTCTTATACAGGATTGTTTGGCATTAGTTGGAATAAATGCTAAGGAAATGGCACATATTTGGGGTGTGGCAGGATATGAAATTAAATAATAATTCACATTCATGTGAGTCAAGAATAATGAGAAAAGAGTCTATATGCAGGCAGTGTTTAGACATAGCAGGGACCTTAAAACCAATGGTTCCCTACACACAAAGTAATCTGGAATATGATCTATTTTTAATGTCAGTCATGCTGCCTACCTTGATCTCCAAGCTTTTCTTGGCCTCCAGGAGGGCAGAGTATTCATGCTCCAAGCTCTTCACACGTTCCTGCAGGCTGTCCCTCTCCGTGGTCAGGCTGGTTTGTTTCCGCTCCCACTCGGCCCGAACACTGTCCAGCTCCAGTTCTGCGTTCATCTTGCTGGCACGCAGTGTCTCATTCAGCTGCTCCTGGTTTGTCAGGGCCACCTGTGCCTGTTTCAGCTCCACCTCCACTTTGGCCAGCTGCTGCTGCTTGGCCTCCAGTTCTGCCACTGTCTTGTTCTGTGGGAGGTGGATGGGAGTGCTCAGATTGAGGGACTATTCATATCTTTGATGTGAGATGCTGTTTTTTTTACTTTGGAGGGCACAACATAGAAATAGAAGATGGTCAGATGTTGACTGAGTGGACCCCCTGTGGAATGGGGGTAAGAACAGACCCACTGCATCTCTCTACAAGTTTCATAAGAGGCAAGTAACTAGGGAAGTCATAACTCCAATTGTTTAAATTTTAACTAGTTTGAGTCATTTTGTGACCAAGCCCTCAAAGCCTGTAGGCCATACAACTTCATCCATCCATCTGTTGACTGAGTGATCTTAATGATGTGATGAAAGTTAATTTTTATTTCATATACAGACCTGCCAATTAGGGAGATTCTGACAAACAGGCTGGGGTCCAGGGGCCGCCAAGGCCCCGGTGGGGTCCAGGGGCTACGCCCTTTTGGGAAGAAACAGGCCTAAATCGGGAGTCTCCCGAATTTTTCGGGAGATTAGGCAGGTCTGCATATACTATACTGTGCTCATTAAACACAAATTTAGGAGGAAATTTTAAGAAATTTAAACTAATTTCTATGTTTTCCTAGCATACTTACCAGTAGACAACCATAGGTATATGACCTTTTCACCTCGAAAAAAGATTTGCAAAATCATCCCACACACGTGGCTTAATAGCATCAGCCAATGAAAAGGCTCCATCTATAGCGTCATGGCCAGTGAAAGGGAGGCAACTCTCCCTGTTTCCTGCACATGCGCATAGATAACATGATGCAACCACGTGCCACCACTTTTCGACACCATACCGAGAAACTCGTGTGAAGATGCACAAAAAATGGGGAGGAGGGTGGGACATTATGTTGTCTACTGGTAAGTATGCTAGGAAAACATAGAAATTAGTTTAAATTTCTTAAAGTTTTCTAAACATACTGTACCAGTAGACAACCATAGGTAGATTACCCCAGAAGGGAGGAGGGATGTGCATCTACCAACCTAACTTAAAGAACACACACCACTCAAAGGCGGACAGCGAACCCGCCACAACCAACTATTGATGCCAAAGGTGCCGTCCAGGCAACGAACGCGAACATTCTGCCGGCAGTGATGCGTGAAAACGCAGTCACTGCGCCAGAACGCCGCCCTCATGAGATGAGAGCGATACATTCTTGGCAAAAGCCACAGAGGTCGCAACCCTGCGAATCTCATGAGTCCTGGATACACCAACCAGAGGAACAAGCTGCGCATTCAAAACGTGTCCGTGATCCAAAGACAAATCCAGCTTAGGAAATGGATGTCTTTGATATCCCGCTGTGGCCAACTTCCATGGAAGAAACAGTCTATGTCGGCGAAACGACGAGACTGAGTTCTAGCCAGACATACTCCAGTGCACAGACTGGACAGTTGACACAGTCAGTATTGTTCGGATCGACATACACAGGTGATGGTGGGGACCCTCCAACCGAAAGACACGTCAATGCCACACGTGGCCTTGCTTGTGTTCGTGAACGCCGAGCGGTAACTACCAAGGGAGGCGTGTGACATCGAACGAGGGAAACAAGACCTGTCTCTCTGCAAACTGTGTGTCTGAACAGAGCCAAGCAGAAAGTTCAGGAAGTGAACGACCGACTGGCACATTCTCGAGTGAGGCTGCTCGAGAATGGACCAGAGAGAATGAGAACAATGTATTCCCCATCCGCCAGAGCAAGCAGCTCAAGGAAGCATGAAACTCCCGTCCAGAAAGGTGCGACCAAAATCATCCGAGGACACTCTAGGGCGACCCTGGCCAACACCTTCGGAATAAGGCGAGTGGGAGAAAAGCATAGACATGCACGCCCGCCCACGACCTAGCAGAAGCATTAGTCCGAGAGCCCTCGGATCGTGCATCCGCGAGAGGAAACACGGAAGACATGTGTTGAATCGGGTGGCGAACAGATTCACCACCAGGTCGCCCCAGCGAAGCCACAGTCTATTCCATAGGAAGACAAGAAGGGCAAAGCCCATACGACTCACATGCTTGACCTTGACCTTTATATGACCTTGACCTTCAGGTGACCTTCAAGGTCAAGGTCAAACAACTAAACCTACCAATGACATCATACACGAAGAAATGCTTTACACATTTTTCCTACCAAAATACATGTGACCTTGACCCAAGGTCAAGGTCATCCAAGGTCATGCAACACAAAGCTGTTAATTCAAGACATAGGAAGCACAATGGTGCTTATTGGCACTTTCTACCATGAGATATAGTCACTTTTAGTGGTTCACTACCCCATTTTGGTCACATTTCATAAGGGTCAAAGTGACCTTGACCTTGATGATATGTGACCAAATGTGTCTCATGATGAAAGTATAACATGTGCCCCACATAATTATTAAGTTTGAAACAGTTATCTTCCATAGTTCAGGGTCAAGGTCACTTCAAAATATGTATACAATCCAACTTTGAAGAGCTCCTGTGACCTTGACCTTGAAGCAAGGTCAACCAAACTGGTATCAAAAGATAGGGCTTGCTTTGACCTATATACCACTTGTAGCTAAGGTCGCCATTCTCAATAACGTGGGAGAAAATTGGGAAAATGTGAAAAATGACTGTTTTTGAGACCACATTTATGGCTCCTGTGACCTTGACCTTGAAGCAAGGTCAAGTCACTATGTATATTTTTTGAGGCCTTGTCATCATACACCATCATGCCACATTTGGTGTTGATAGACTTAATAGTCTCCGAGAAAAATCCAACGTTTAAGTTTTTTACGGACGGACGCCCGCCCGGACGGACGGACGGACGGACGCCCGGACGGACGGACGACACGGCTCAGTACATAGACTCACTTTTGCTTCGCATGTGAGTCAAAAATGAATCCTCCGGCTCAGTGAACTGCAAGGATATTCAATTTCCCGGGAAAGAATGCCGTGGAAATGGAACCTCCAGGAAAGTGAGCCCAAGAGAACCTCCTCAGCCCAGAGAGACAGAGTCGTAGAGACTGTGCCACCCTGATGGCGAAGAAAACTCAGCCACGCGACATTACCACCCGAGATTGTCACGTGCCGATCACGCAATACTGACACCAATCCCTTCAGAGAGAGAATACGCTTCCATCTCTAGAAAGTGGATTTGCCGCAGAGACTCGAGTGCAGACCAAAGGCTGGACACCAAAGTCGTGTCTGTGTCGGTCCTCCGGCTCAGTGATCTGCCAGGATAGTCAATTTCCAGAGAAAAAATTCTGTGGAAAAGGAACTTCCATGAGAGTGAGTGCAGAGACGATAGGTGTAAACCAACCAATCGTCCAGGTACAACCGCCAACCGAACTCCCCTGCCTCTCACCAACATCGCCACTGCTTGAAGACTGAATCCCAGCTGGAATGCTCAAGATCAATCGTAAATCCGGCGATTGCCGGGAACAAAGCAGCAAGCTGATACCTATAACGTGACTCCTGTCCCTCACGATCTACGGTAGAACGGCCGAACTCCAGAACACTAAGGCAGCACGCTGATCGGCCCGCATGGTCGTAGCCTCCATGCGGTCGATAGCAGTGCTCTGCCTGTCCAACACCTATCCGACACGCTCCACTGATCGCTCCGACTTCCAGAAAGTCCGAAGCTAATACAGGAAAGAAGGAGATTCACGCGAAGAAAAGCCAATGCACCGAGACCAAGCTAGAGACAATAATTGAACCTAACCGGACTGAAAACCGGTGGAACAATACATGTAAAGTGCACAAACGGAGAATGAACAGAAATCGAAAAACGCCAAGTGCCGTAAGATTTCTGAAAACCCCGAAGTTCGTAGACCCCGCCTGTACTGCGATCTGTCGATCGAACAGGCGATCGCCGAGAAAACAACGCAGCATGTTGATCCAACCGCAAGGGCAAAACACTGTGCGTTCGTCAGCAACACCTGGCTGAAACCGATTCCCGGAAGGGACGAACTGGACAAAAAACAGACTCAAAGGAAAGATCACGATCTGTAATCGATCCGTCGATCCCCAGAGACCTGAGGCAGCAGCTGACTGACAAGAATGCAAGGCAGCATGCCGATCTGCCCGCCCGGGCCTTGCCTCCGTGCGGTAGATAGCAAGCCCTGCCTGTCCGCCGATCTTGTTGTGATTCCCGGCAGAAAGGATCACGAACTAGCGTGAGATTAGCCGATCGCCGGGAAATGAACGAAACAAGCTGCTCTGACTGCAAAGGAAACGTCACTGAGCGAACGTCAGCATCGCCTGCCGTGACGAAATTCCCGGCCGGAAAAAACACGATTCACGCGAACACCGGGAATACAAGGCAGCAGCTGATCGAACCGCAAGGAAAAAATCTCTGTGCGGCGTCAGCAATGTTCTGCCTGTACCACGGACTACCAGACCGAAGGAAAGATCACGATCTGATCACCTATCAGCCGATCCCCAGAGACCTGAGGCAATATTGCTGATCGAAAACGCATGGGCAAAACCGAGCGATCGTCAGCAACGCCTGCCCCAAGTCGAGAATCCTGCGCGAAAACTCGCGACCGCCGAGAATTCAAGGCTGTCTGCCGATGGAATCGCGCGGAAAAACCCCAGCGCGAAGATCAGCAATGCTCGACCCGTACAGTGACCCTGGTCCATACCTAGCTACCGTTCGATTGTGTCTGATTCCAGACAGGGATGATCACGATCGAGCGATAGATCAGGCAATCGAGGAAAAAACAAAGTACGAGCGCCGGAAGGCAGCCGGGCGGATTGCCATCGAAAACACTCAGAGTCCGCAGACCTATGTGAGCGACGAGCAGAAACCCGTACCGGACTGAGCGATCGCGAATCAGAGTCTGACAAATCACGAAGGAGATAGTGTCGAGACTCAACGCGCCGCCAAAGCAGAGATTCCCGAGAAGCATGAACGGGAGCATCAGAGTCAAAGAGAAGATCGCGATCTGACATGCGATCGACCGATCCCCCTAGAACTGAGACAGTATGCTGATCGAAACGCAAATCCCAGCGATCGTCAGGCACGTATCGCCGAGGGCGAGAATCTCGCGCAAAATCACGTGATCGCTGAGACGCCAAGGACGCAGGCTGATCAAACCGTCCGGGAAAAAAACCTCGGAGCGATCAACAGCACCGCGCGTCCTGTAAAAGGACCCCTGCCCAACACCATCTATTGCTCGATCGTGTCGAAATTCCCGACAAGGACGATCACGATCGAGCAATAGACCAGGCAATCGTCGTGAAAACAAGCGAGGACGCTGATCAGACCGCAAAGGCAAAACCTCTGCGCGGTCGACAGCAACACCCTCCGGTCGCGCTGATCGCCACGATCCACTGATCGAGGGACAGAACGCCCGGAAAACAAAGCAGCATGCTGATCGAGCCAACTGGGCATTGCCTCCGTGTAAGCGATCGCAACGTTGCATGCACCGTGACTGACGCCTGGCCGTCACGATGTACGGAACGATCGGCTGATCGTCCGAATGCCAAGGCAGCATGCTGATCGAATCGGACGGGCAAAGCCTCTGTGCGGTCGATCGCAACGCATAGCCTGTATCCTGACCCGCTCTTTTCCTCTCTCCATCATGATCGATTGAATGATCATCTGATCGCCAGTGAACCATGGCAGCATGCTGATCGGATCGCGCGGGCATTGCCTCGGCGGGATCGATAGCAACGCTCTGCCGGTATCGCGACTCGTGTCGGATACGATCTACTGGTCGACCAGGAGAAGGCCAGGAATCCGAGGCAACATGCTGATCGGATCGCATGGGCAGAGCCCCCTTGCGATCGATAGCCGTGCCCACCCCACCGAGGGATTCGTCTCCGTCTCGACTTACCGCCGGGAGAGAATCCGATCGGTGCGACACCGCACTCTGGGAACTGAAACAAAGGCAGCCTCAGACAAATACACCAAACATGCAGCAGCCGCCTGGGGACCCAAAACTGGCTCAGAAACCACCCCCGAGCAATCCCCAGAGACAGAGTGAGAGTGTCCTGTAAAGAAGAGTTGTCGAGAGAAGAAAACTTCCCCGACACATCGTCTACCCTGCTACACGATGCAGAGGAAGAGGCAGAACGAGGCTTACTCGAACGCGACTTTACCTCTTACATGGCAAAAAGGAAGGAGGTATAGACAAACAGCTCTTCCTCTTAGAAGCAGAGCCGCGCTTGCGCACCTGCGCACCGCCTCCGTACCCTGAAGAGAGGTAGGAAGGCGAGCCGCCATATTCCCAAAATGGCGAAACAAAATGGCGGACAGCAACAGCGTCAACTTGACGCAAGCAGTAGCAAGAACGCACTCACAAGAATACAAGCGTACAACAAGCGAAACACGCTCACAACGCACCTAGCCGAAGCTAGAGACAACAGGCAACAAAATAACTGAACCAGACCGTGCACTGAGGTTACCGGCGGGAACAGAAATTGAAGCAAAAAACGAATTAAACACTAAAACAGGAATTCGAAAAACGGCGAGGGCCGTAGGAGTGTTTGTACTTCCCAACAGCAACGCCACCATAGTCGGCAGCAAATCCTTCAGAAAGTCCGCACAACGTGAAGACTTGAGGAGAACACCAGAGTACATCCAAACACTCCAACGAAAAGTCGAAAAGTGGTGGCACGTGGTTGCATCATGTTATCTATGCGCATGTGCAGGAAACAGGGAGAGTTGCCTCCCTTTCACTGGCCATGACGCTATAGAGGGAGCCTTTTCATTGGCTGATGCTATTAAGCCACGTGTGTGGGATGATTTTGCAAATCTTTTTTCGAGGTGAAAAGGTCATATACCTATGGTTGTCTACTGGTACAGTATGTTTAGAAAACTTGCATTTTTGAGGGGGAGGGAGTGTAAAGTTATGGTAACTAAACTGTGTATGTATAGTTGTAACATGACTTTCTTACAGCAGTTATCACCATCCACTTGTAAAAACTTACCTTCTCCTCTTCAGCAGCCTTGATTCGGGCCTCTTTGTCTGCTACCACAGAGTTGTGATTCTGGAGAATGTGGTCTGCAGATGTCAACTTCTCCATTGCCTCTTTTTTCTCTTGCTGCAATTTCCTCATCTCCACCTCCAGATTTTCCAGCTGATGGCACAGCTTCTTGTGCTCAGCTTGACTCTAAAATGAGAAATCAGTTTTGTACAAACTAGTCACTTTGGTCCAACACTTCTTGGACATTACGACACAATGGTCCATTTTATGGTACCTAAATGGCAAACTTTCCAGGCAGGAGTGAATGAAGGGCTATGTATTGGGGAGGGGGGGGGGGGGGGGGGGGGGGGGGGGCAGCGGCGCAGAGACCCAGAGATAGCAGTGGTGTTCATGTTCACTCAACCGCTCGCCCCTGATGAGTAACTGTTTTTGGACTAAAAAACACTGCAGAGTCACTCCCCTAATAGGCTATTAAAGATAAATAAAATAAAATAAAGCACTTTGAAGTCGTTACCTTATATCATAATTATTCCATTAGCTCCTTGACTTGCTCACACTGGTCATGTCATCTGCTGCAATGTTTGTCATCTTTCTCATTATGTGATAACATGATGCAAGACTTCCTGTCATTTAGATTCTTGCTTCACAATGAGAACAGATTTAATCTTCAATGGATGTGTTTGTGATATGTGATGCAAACAAAACTCTTGTTGTGGGATTTTTGGTGCAAGTAAGCCTCCGCCAGAAGAAAAAAAAGCAGAAACAAAGCGACCAAGAAAAAGAAAAAAAGACAAAGAATATGAACACAAGAATTGAATGAAATTGCTTGTTTCAGGATGAATGGTACCAGTCCTACGATTCAGATGGGCTGGTAAAAAAATCTTGCAGGCATGTAGATTTTATCTGCAACCAGTCTGGTGGACTGGTGAAAAAACTACCAAAAAAAACCTTTTGAACATCCCTGGATAGAGAGAGCTTTCCTCACACATACTCACATAACTGGATGATATGATCAAAACAAGACAGTGAAAGACTGTCTGGCTTGACTACCTGATTGAGTTCCTGGCACGACTTATTCTTGGCTTCCTGCAAGCCTCGGTGTGCAGCCTTCAGTTCATCTGACAGCTGGCAGATCTCGCGGTTCTTCTCCTTCTCGTGCTCCTTGCTCCGGGTTTCCAAGTGGCTGCGGGCAGTCTCCGCATTGTGGCGGTTGCACTCCAGTTCTTGCTGGAGCTTTTTCAGTTTCCCCTCTAGATCCAGAACCTGGGCAGGTAAGGTCAGACACTGCTAACTCCAGCAGAACAAAGTTGAGGAAAAAATCCAATCTCAGGTTTGTTACAGTTTTGAAACTATTCTATTATCATAAAATTCCTCTACAGGCTAACCCCATAATGCAAATTAGCAAGATTTGCATTGAATGAGACATTTTCATCAGTCTTAACGAACAAAAATGTTAAGGTGGAAATGTACTAGTTTGTTTCACAAAGACATAGCTAATTCATCTCCATTCTAGAGTTGCTATGGCGAGCAAATCTGAGACACATTTTAGACTCACCCTGTTGTTGGCTTGGTCAAGCTGAGTCTTGCATTGAGCAAGTTCTCCAGTGTGCTGTGCAGGATGTTTATCATTGGTGCCAGGCTCAGCCTTTCCTACTGGGGTTTCCACCTTCAGAGGCTGGCTCACAGTTTCCACTATTGGTGCAGGCCTGGGTGGCTGCTGAGGCTCTGTGTGGCGGACGGCAGACTTGGCAACTGCAGAGGAGGAAAGTGTGAATGAAAAACTGAAACCACCACTCGTCAGGAATCATTCATATGAACTGTTCTAAGCAAGATAAACAGTCAGAAGACTTAAAATGCGATCCTTTGAACAAGACAAGACCTAATTAGACTCTACTGCAAGGAAATTTGGTGCTTCATGCAGAAATACATGATGGAGGTAAATCAGGCCAGTTACATGTTTTTACCACCACCACCACCCACTATGTTAATATGTATGTTATGTAAGCTCAGTGATCTTGAATAATAAAATAAAATAAAATAAAAACTTTTTTTAATGTATATCGCCAAATATTTATATCCTTGAATGATCTGCCTGAAATATCATTTAATGCACATAACTCAACTTTTTATTGCCCTACTTTCAAGACTTTTTTGTGGTCAAAGTGGCTGATGGCACAACATGTCTTAAAATGGGCATAATTTCCACTATTTTTTCCTGCAGTGTTCATGCATCAATTCATAAGACCATAGATTTCCAAATTACAAATATGAACACACAATACATCAGACAGAGCAAATATTATTTCCAGACATACAACATGTGCATAAAAACATACAAAATGATCCTAACACAAATGATATGGACACAATATTAACGTAAGCAACAATGAGGCTCATAAATAAAACATGATTTGTACAAATACAACATTAACACGTGACAATTACAATATGAACACCTTGATAAAGACAACAGAGGATAATAATTCAAATCAACAGCTTGAATAGGTATTATTAATGTTCAGAGATGAGTGTTTACAGTGTGTATGAAGTCCACAATGTCCTGCATTGATCTGAACCTGTCAGCGAAAATGCTTGTCACAAGAGTTCCATCAACTGAACATTGTTTATAACTATTGATACAAATGGCTAACTTCTGAGGGATGCATCCCCGTTTAAGTATAAAGAGATACAGCATTGAGAGGTTGTGTGATGACCCAGCATGGACATGTGGCATGACACAGCATGGACACGTGGCATGGCACAGCATGGACACGTGGCATGGCACAGCATGGACACGTGGCATGACACAGCATGGACACGTGGCATGACACAGCATTGAGAGGTTGTGTGCCAGCATGGACATGTGGCATGACACAGCATGGACACATGGCACGACACAGCATGGACATGTGGCATTACACAGCATGGACATGTGGCATGACACAGCATGGACACGTGGCATGACACAGCATGGACATGTGGCATTACACAGCATGGACATGTGGCATGACACAGCATGGACACGTGGCATGACACAGCATGGACATGTGGCATTACACAGCATGGACACGTGGCATGACACAGCATGGACATGTGGCATGACACAGCATGGACACGTGGCATGGCACAGCATGGACATGTGGCATTACACAGCATGGACACATGGCACAGCATGGACATGTGGCATGACACAGCATGGACACTTGGCATGGCACAGCATGGACATGTGGCATTACACAGCATGGACACGTGGCATGGCACAGCATGGACACATGGCACGACACAGCATGGACATGTGGCATGACACAGCATGGACACTTGGCATGGCACAGCATGGACATGTGGCATTACACAGCATGGACACGTGGCATGACACAGCATGGACACGTGGCATGACACAGCATTGAGAGGTTGTGTGCCAGCATGGACATGTGGCATGACACAGCATGGACACATGGCACGACACAGCATGGACATGTGGCATGACACAGCATGGACACGTGGCATGACACAGCATGGACATGTGGCATTACACAGCATGGACACGTGGCATGACACAGCATGGACACGTGGCATGACACAGCATGGACACATGGCATGACACAGCATGGACATGTGGCATGACACAGCATGGACATGTGGCATGTCACAGCATGGACATGTGGCATGACACAGCATGGACACTTGGCATGACACAGCATGGACATGTGGCATTACACAGCATGGACACGTGGCATGACACAGCATGGACACGTGGCATGACACAGCATGGACATGTGGCACGACACAGCATGGACATGTGGCATGACACAGCATGGACACGTGGCATGACACAGCATGGACATGTGGCATGACACAGCATGGACACGTGGCATGACACAGCATGGACATGTGGCATGACACAGCATGGACATGTGGCATGACACAGCATGGACATGTGGCATGACACAGCATGGACATGTGGCACGACACAGCATGGACACGTGGCATGACACAGCATGGACATGTGGCATGACACAGCATGGACATGTGGCATGACACAGCATGGACATGTGGCATGACACAGCATGGACATGTGGCATGACACAGCATGGACATGTGGCATGACACAGCATGGACACGTGGCATGACACAGCATGGACACGTGGCATGACACAGCATGGACATGTGGCACGACACAGCATGGACATGTGGCACGACACAGCATGGACACGTGGCATGACACAGCATGGACATGTGGCATGACACAGCATGGACATGTGGCACGACACAGCATGGACACGTGGCACGACACAGCATGGACACGTGGCATGACACAGCATGGACACGTGGCATGACACAGCATGGACATGTGGCACGACACAGCATGGACATGTGGCATGACACAGCATGGACACGTGGCATGACACAGCATGGACATGTGGCACGACACAGCATGGACATGTGGCATGACACAGCATGGACATGTGGCACGACACAGCATGGACATGTGGCATGACACAGCATGGACATGTGGCATGACACAGCATGGACATGTGGCATGACACAGCATGGACATGTGGCATGACACAGCATGGACGTGTGGCACGACACAGCATGGACATGTGGCATGACACAGCATGGACATGTGGCACGACACAGCATGGACACTTGGCATGACACAGCATGGACACGTGGCATGACACAGCATGGACATGTGGCACGACACAGCATGGACACGTGGCACGACACAGCATGGACATGTGGCACGACACAGCATGGACATGTGGCACGACACAGCATGGACATGTGGCATGACACAGCATGGACATGTGGCACGACACAGCATGGACATGTGGCATGACACAGCATGGACACTTGGCACGACACAGCATGGACACGTGGCATGACACAGCATGGACATGTGGCATGACACAGCATGGACGTGTGGCACGACACAGCATGGACATGTGGCATGACACAGCATGGACATGTGGCATGACACAGCATGGACATGTGGCATGACACAGCATGGACACTTGGCATGACACAGCATGGACACGTGGCATGACACAGCATGGACATGTGGCATGACACAGCATGGACACGTGGCATGACACAGCATGGACATGTGGCATGACACAGCATGGACACGTGGCATGACACAGCATGGACATGTGGCATGACACAGCATGGACACTTGGCATGACACAGCATGGACACGTGGCATGACACAGCATGGACACGTGGCATGACACAGCATGGACACGTGGCATGACACAGCATGGACATGTGGCATGACACAGCATGGACACGTGGCATGACACAGCATGGACACTTGGCATGACACAGCATGGACACTGTGGCATGACACAGCATGGACATGTGGCATGACACAGCATGGACAGCGTGGCATGACACAGCATGGACATGTGGCATGACACAGCATGGACATGTGGCATGACACAGCATGGACATGTGGCATGACACAGCATGGACACTTGGCATGACACAGCATGGACACGTGGCATGACACAGCATGGACATGTGGCATGACACAGCATGGACACTTGGCATGACACAGCATGGACACGTGGCATGACACAGCATGGACACTTGGCATGACACAGCATGGACACTTGGCATGACACAGCATGGACACGTGGCATGACACAGCATGGACATGTGGCATGACACAGCATGGACATGTGGCATGACACAGCATGGACACGTGGCATGACACAGCATGGACACGTGGCATGACACAGCATGGACATGTGGCATGTCACAGCATGGACACGTGGCATGACACAGCATGGACATGTGGCACGACACAGCATGGACATGTGGCATGTCACAGCATGGACACGTGGCATGACACAGCATGGACATGTCAGACATGGGACAAGGGAATTGTGAAAAATACTGAAACTGAAGGCGCGAAGCGCCGAACCGACGGCGCAAAGCACCAAGCAAGCTAGGGGAGTCCGGGGGCATGCTCCCCCGGAAAAAATGTTTAATAGGGGAAGCCTAATGGTGCAATCTGATGCAATCTGAGCAGGAAAATTAACTTTCTAGGCTGTTCACTGAAACAGCTACAGTACCAAAAAAAAATTTTTTTTTTAAGTACTCACCCAAAATCACATGTCTGTTTTAGATTGATCTCTGCCATCAATAGTTGTGTGTTGGGTGTGCAAATACCCCAAAATTGTACATAGAAAAGTCTGTTCATTTTGTGACTGTTTATTCTTCATTTCATTGATACTCTGGGAAGTTTGCTGAAGAAATCCCTCAGGTCACCACTGGAAACCTGCCTTTTCTTTGCTGGGGCCGGCATCACATTAGCTTCACTCATGGGCACAGATGACGATCTTTTGTTGATGGGGGTCTGCACCACCTACATGGCGGAAGAAGAGGCCACCTTGGGAATACAAAACCCCGGAGACACACCATTAGCAGTGAATGGAGGTACAGTTTCCCGTCTCGAAGCACTGACCACAGCTGATGTGGTGGGTGTGGGAGTCTGCAGCTTATTTTTATAAGAAGAGGCTACCTTGCGGCTCCATGATTTCCGAGCAAAGACAATGTGGGATGGTCTACGACTTCGGCCATCAACTGGAACCGTAGCATGATGAGGTACAACACGGGTTGATCTCCAGGGAGTTCCAGTGGCTGCCGAATCTTTGGGTCCACAGACGGCGTTGTTCGATGCAAATCCAATTTCAGTGCGTGTTTGTTGGTGGTGAGATGCTTTACCAACGCAGACTTTCCATTTGTCCCGTAATTGATGATTCCTTTCTCGCACCACTTGCAAATGGCCGATCAAGCATGGTGGATCATCTCCTTGCCCTTGTATTTCACTACAACTCTCTCCGACAGCCATTGCGCTTTCCATTTGTTTTTCACACTGTCAACCTTGTCGATGTTCGCGGACTCAACACTTTCATTTTCCGTCAACACTCGATACGACGATAGGAGTAAATCGCCATTTTGACTGCTTCGACTTCACAACTGCACAAGCGCTCGGAGAATCCGAAAACGAGTATTTTCAGCTTCGGCAAAGATCGGCAATGATCATGACCAATCAAAACGAGCGCAAAGTTTGGATAAATGACGTCGCAGTACTTCGTGAAACATGACGGAACGACCCGACAACCGAACTTGCGAAGGCGCCAAAGTTCACCCTACCCCCCCCCCCCCCCCCCCCCCCCCATTTTCTCTTCGGATTTGCGTCGATCTCAGAAATGACCCATTGACTTTTAAAAAATACGGAAATCAGTATAAATACGGATCAGTCCCATGTCTGACATGTGGCATGTCACAGCATGGACACGTGGCATGACACAGCATGGACATGTGGCATGACACAGCATGGACATGTGGCATGACACAGCATGGACACTTGGCATGACACAGCATGGACATGTGGCATGACACAGCATGGACACGTGGCATGACACAGCATGGACATGTGGCATGACACAGCATGGACATGTGGCATGACACAGCATGGACATGTGGCATGACACAGCATGGACATGTGGCATGACACAGCATGGACATGTGGCATGACACAGCATGGACACGTGGCATGACACAGCATGGACACGTGGCATGACACAGCATGGACATGTGGCATGTCACAGCATGGACACGTGGCACGACACAGCATGGACCTGTGGCATGACACAGCATGGACATGTGGCACGACATATCATGGACCTGTGGCATGACACAGCATGGACATGTGGCATGACACAGCATGGACATGTGGCATGTCACAGCATGGACACGTGGCATGACACAGCATGGACGTGTGGCACGACACAGCATGGACATGTGGCACGACACAGCATGGACATGTGGCACGACATATCATGGACACGTGGCACGACACAGCATGGACACGTGGCACGACACAGCATGGACATGATGTGCAACTGACCTGCAGGAGTTGCAGTAGTCAGGGCTGCTGCCTGGGCCCTATCCAGGTCCTTCTCATGCTGCATCTTGAGCAGCTTGATGTACTCCTGGTGCTTGTTGGACTCGGCATTCAGCTGCGCTATTTGTTTCTGTGACTGAATATTGTCTGCCTGCAGCCGTTCCAACTCATGCTTCAGTTCAGTGTTCTGAAAACAAAGGTAGATGAATGAGACCATTTCCAGATAAGAAATTATTTCTTCACATGTGTGAACTTCAAACAATGATTAAACATTAAGGTGGAACATGCCTTACATGTGCATTAATTTGAGTTCAAAAGGTCAGGGAGACAAAGCCTAAAGTCTACCTACAAAAATACTGTATTCCATGTCATCCAGAAACAAGTCTTCACGACACAACTGCAAATAAAGTGTCACACAACCTTTATTCAAACTTGATGAAGGGCAGTTTCATTCCATTGCATGCAATTTTTTTCCTTATCAAAAAAGGCTACCTCATTAGAAACTAGTCGAGAGCAGTCAGAGTGCAAACCTCCACCAAGGAAGCCACAATTTGTCTTCTATGACCTGTATTATTCAGGCAGGATGTTCTGCTAGCCAGGCCTGACGTTAAGTTCATTTTAGAGCCTGCTAGCAGTTTCTGAGTGCAAAACGCATACAGCGGCATCATCAATAGTTTGATGTCATCAACTCCGTGATGCAGGATAAAATCTCTCTTTATGCTTCCAATTCCAAAACGAGATAACACGTAACCTCCAAAATTTGAGGGATTGTTCCTTGGGTGAAACCCTGACCTTTAATAACAAACGAACTAACTGAGGTTAAAAACATTACTTCCTCGGCAGAGGTAACCATGTGCTTTATATACTACATACTTTCCAATATTTCTTTTCTGAGGCAATGCACAAAGATGGAAACTTTAATGATATCATCTGCCACAGGAAGCAGGTTCCTTCACTATCCTTTTGACCATCCTCTAGCTGAAGTCAAAATAATGGTTTTATGTAGAGGCTTATCACCTGTATCTGGGGCTCAAACCACTTTCTATTTTGCCCCTGATCACTGAGCCTGTGAAATGACTTCATGGCTGTGCCTGTGCACATCTCTGCATACACACACATTCACACAGACCTTGCTGGCTTCTGCTTCATTGGCTTTCTTGAGGGCCTGAAGCTGCCCCTCCAGAAGTTTAAGGGCATTGTCTTTTGTGCCCAGGTCCTGTTGCAGCTTCTGGCTTTTTCGGTCCAGCTCTTCACATGTCTGCACCAATGACTGGTTCTCTCTTGTCAAGGTGGCATGGCGATTCTTCTCTTCCTCAGTCTTTCTCTTTTGGTTCTGGAATGCCTATAAAAGATTTTTTTAATTTAATGTTGTGTGAAACACTCTTGCAAGAATATAGAGACCTACAAATTCATCAACTCTTAAGTTCCGCTATAATTTATAATACATGCCAAATGTTACATGCTAACTTACTCTTCTTCTTTCTGTTGTTTATCAACTTCACTTTTTTTGGGGGGGAATGCATGTTTGGGGCTTCAACTATGGGTAAACAGTTGTCTTGGGTGTGGTTTTCTTATTGCCAAGTCACGGTATGCTTGTCCTATGGATTGTCTTTGCCATGCCATGGAGCGGAATTTGAGCAAGGTGCATGCAAACTAGTCTCTCATGGAGCATGGAGTGAGTGTTTGAGAGTGGCAACATAATCGGTGCAAAATCATCCTGAATAACCAAATTTGGATTATGTAACATCACATCTTTATCTTGAACATGCACCAGGTGAAGTGTTTTCTCTCTTCTCTCACTAGCATATCTTGCTTTTTATTTCTAGTTGCTTCGACTCGTGTTGACAAGGTATGGTGGGTTTTTCATGAGGCTTAAACAGTTAAAGCAGTAAGTAATGAGTTGGCTCAAGCTGATTGGGAAAAAGTTAGATTTTCAAGCACTTTCTTGTGACATGGTTTAGGGATAAATGACATGGATAAGGAATTTGGTGAAAGCCAATCTGGTGAGACATTCCATCTATTCTGCCTGAACCACTTTCCTAGGTGCTGGATGGGTGAAGGGAATTTTGTCACTAGACAGACAGTGGGGAAAAAGAAGATTGTCAACTGTGCACAGCATTTATTGTCGAATTGTCAACTTGGAAGTTGTGAGTGGCCACCTTCATTGGTGATTTGGGAGGTTGACTTGTGCAAGTTGTGGTCATCACTCCTGTGTTTTGTGTTTCTGATTGACACCACAATGACAAAAACCCTTCTCCATGTTTCATTTTACACTTTATTTTGGTCTGGCAGTCAACAGGAGATTAGATTAGGCCAACAAGGGAAAACTACACAGAGGCTGAGCTCTAAAAGCAGTATGAGAAAATGTTTTAACTGTCCAGATGTCAGGGCACTTTGCAAAGTACTGCAAGGAAAGATGAATAGATGGATGGATGGACTTTTATGGCCCATCAGCCTTTGTAGGCTATGTAAGGCCATTGAGGACAAAAATCACGAGAATAGTTTAGAGTAAGCAAATTAGGTCATGATGTCTCTAGATATTCACCTCTTAGGAATAGGATAGGGAGACACGGTGGGTCTATTCTGATCCCCAACCCACCAGGGGCTCAAGGTAGGGAGAGAGACAATGAAGCTCGAGTCATTGCTTGTGTTTGGTGCAACCCCCTGGAATAGAGTCATTCCCTCAGTGTGGGGTGGCTCTGCTTGTGTTTGGGGCTTCTTATCAGGACCACGGTCCTTCTTTCAGATTATTAATGTACCTATTTCCCTACTGTTGCTATCATGACTGATCATATTCAAACTTATCTGATTGAATTATTGTTATGAACACTTCACAGTGAGATGCTCCTAACTTTCATATGACAAATTCCTTCAATGATGAATGATAAATTATATAATCATATATGACCATACAAGAGTAAAAAAGACTATACGATCAAAAATGTCAAAATCCGATTTTTCAATTAATGAATTATTTAGCAGGCTTTGCTCACAGTGTCATGCTTTGAGCATTGCAATCCTGCTGGAAGAGCAGATGGATGGATGGATGGGTGGATGGATGGATGGATGGATGGATGGATGGATGGATGGATGGATGGATGGATGGATGGATGGATGGATGGATGGATGGATGGTGTTTTAATGCCCTATCAGCCTTTGTAGGCTATGTAACTGTAAGGCCATTAAGCACAAACATCACCAGTCTAGTTTAGAGTAATCGCAAATCAAGCCACGTTGTCCCTATCTTTAATTGTCTCTCACGGATCACGGGAAAAGCAGTGGGTCAGTTCTCCTCCCCAAACCCACGTTGTCCCTATCTTTAATTGTCTCTCACGGATCACGGGAAAAGCAGTGGTCAGTTCTCCCCCCCCCCCCAAACCCACGTTGTCCCTATCTTTAATTGTCTCTCACGGATCACGGGAAAAGCAGTGGGTGAGTTCTCCTCCCCAAACCCACGTTGTCCCTATCTTTAATTGTCTCTCACGGATCACGGGAAAAGCAGTGGGTCAGTTCTCCCCCCCCCCCCCCCCCCCCCAAACCCACGTTGTCCCTATCTTTAATTGTCTCTCACGGATCACGGGAAAAGCAGTGGGTCAGTTCTCCTCCCCAAACCCACGTTGTCCCTATCTTTAATTGTCTCTCACGGACCACGGGAGAAGCAGTGGTCAGTTCTCTGCCCCAAACCCACGTTGTCCCTATCTTTAATTGTCTCTCACGGACCACGGGAGAAGCAGTGGTCAGTTCTCCTCCCCAAACCCACGTTGTCCCTATCTTTAATTGTCTCTCACGGACCACGGGAGAAGCAGTGGTCAGTTCTCCCCCCCCCCCCCAAACCCACGTTGTCCCTATCTTTAATTGTCTCTCACGGACCACGGGAAAAGCAGTGGGTCAGTTCTCCCCCCCCCCCAAACCCACGTTGTCCCTATCTTTAATTGTCTCTCACGGATCACGGGAAAAGCAGTGGGTCAGTTCTCTGCCCCAAACGCACGTTGTCCCTATCTTTAATTGTCTCTCACGGACCACGGGAAAAGCAGTGGGTCAGTTCTCCTCCCCAAACCCACGTTGTCCCTATCTTTAATTGTCTCTCACGGACCACGGGAGAAGCAGTGGTCAGTTCTCTGCCCCAAACCCACGTTGTCCCTATCTTTAATTGTCTCTCACGGATCACGGGAAAAGCAGTGGGTCAGTTCTCCCCCCCAAACCCACGTTGTCCCTATCTTTAATTGTCTCTCACGGATCACGGGAAAAGCAGTGGGTCAGTTATCCACCCCAAACCCACAGGGCTGTTGGAAGTGCAGCACTCCAAGTGGGGACTCAAACTGACAATTTTCAAACAAATCAGCCATAGCTCATAGCAAATATAAAGAAGAACGAATGTCAATCCCAACAAATGCAAACAAGCTTAATGCACATAAAAAATTGGCTTGTCCAAAACTGCAGAAATCTTCCATAGCGCTGCGAGTAACTAGTATGAAATTTAGTTTTCACTACAGATTCAAGAAAAAAGCATGTTTATGGCAAACATGATTACTTTTTTTTTACTTCTCTGTAAAGTTACAAAAAATAATACATCACATATCACTCATGAACTTTGCTGGCTGTGTACTTGAAAACTGTTTCATTGACTGGCATCATTTGTCACTCACAGTCACATACACCACATGACTAACCTGTTCCAAAGACTCATACTGGAACTTTTTCTGGTCTCTCTCTTTCTTGAGGGCTTCAATTTGGCTCTCAAGCTTGTTGACATTGTTGAGGGAAGCCTGTGGAAGCTGAGTCTTCCACTCTTCCTGTATCCAACTCATCTTGGGAACTGCCAACATGAAATGCACGCAAGGCCCAATAGGTATAGCGAACATGAAAATCAAGATCAACTTTCATTGCAATTCTAGAGAATGCACATTGTGTGCATGCATGCATGTGCACTCCATGCTTGCACACACACACACACACACACACACACAATCTTCAAAAGAGACAATCACGCATGACACGCCTATCGGCTTGGTCTCAAATTCACACACACTGCATTATTTGAACAACATGATGATGATGATGATGATGATGATGATGATGATGATGATGATTGCAAAAGTAATAAATGGGGAAAAGTGGGGCATTACCATTAGGCACCCCCATTTTTTATTTTCAAAAAGTATTCTGTTCTTCGAAAAGATCCACCAAGTTAAAACAAATAAAACCAATTGAGGACTTTAAAATCCAACAAAACATACTAACTTTATTTGGTAACCACGAACTAAACAATTCTATACAAAATATTTTTATTGCAGTAAACTTCAATGTTTTGGGGACATTAAGCCCTAGGAGGTTGGGGCATTAGGCCGCAACCTAAAGGACATATTTTGTTAAGTTTTATCTCATCTAAAGTGTATAAAATAACTTATAACTGCAAAAAATCACAGAGGATCCGGATGATAAACTTTTCAAATATAATTTTCATGCTTATTTTTCTGTCAATGCTCAGAAGCAAGGTCTAAAATGACATGACGCAGCCATGATGCCCCATTGATAGAGCCTCATACAGCTCAAGGTGAACCTTGGCCATGTTATTATAGTAACAGAAAATTCAATTCTCTGCAAAAATTTCTCTCCAAGGCAGTGGCCTATATACACAATACATGACATGCACGTAGAACACGAAACATCACTTGCCTTGATCATTTGACATTTTAGAAAAGCACTGATGTAGTTTTCGTGTTCCATTGTTGATCAAGAAGTGCACATCAAAATTAGATGTGAGTGAGGTCAAAGATTGTGTGGTGAGGTTTAACTTAGTAAGACTAAGTTTTTTTCGGACTTTGAACATGTATACGTTATGTACATAGCAGCAAGACTGTAAAAAGAAAATTCACACTGACGTCTTTTTCCGACTGGGTCAAATCAAAACCTAACATCTTTCCTAAGAGGAACTAACTATATATATTTTGGAAACAAAATGACTAAACCCGAAATTGTTTTAGACTTTTTTCATCGAAGTGGTCACTAATCATGTCCCATGGTGCTTTGTTAATCAAAATGCCCCGCTTTCCCCTATTTCTTTAGCCCGTAAGTTATAGTTCTATGCCCTGTTCATAGAAATTGTAAGAAGAAAACAAACCAAAAAAGTCGGAAACAGCAGTACACACACATGCACACACACACACACACACACCACTCAGTCTGCACTCCACAGACCACAGTCCACACCTTTGCACTGATCCGATAACAAGTTTACATATTCCTGTTCTGATTCACTGGATATTGTGCCGAGAGAGGAAGGTTTCTAATCTAAAAGAGAAAGACGACAGAGATGGAGTCGGTTGGGTGTCCGTCGGAAGAGAGTTCCAGACCAGTACGAGTCTACGACATGGCAACGATCATCATCACGATCATGCTCGGATTAGTCGAAGTCGAAAGATAATCCAGTCTAACACAGCAACCTTTTCAATGATTTTGCAATTAAACCGAAGAATAGTTCATTTTACTTATTAAAAAGCTTATTAAAAAAATGAAAGATTATGTATGAGAAGAAAATGAGAGAATTGCACCTGACTTACCCAATCATTCAAAGTTTCCTACTTCTCAGCGTCTCACCCTGCGCTGCTCGACTCATTCAAATGTTCCGCGATGAGCTGTGTTACACATCTGCGCATGCGTGAGCGTTGATCACGTTTGTCGTTAAAGCACATAAAAGGAATTAAACTCAAATTGAATCCAAACATAAATGTATTTAAATTCTAAATGAAATCTGGTTTTGATATCATAATATTCATAAATCTTGTTTTGCAGCTGTTCTAAAAATAAACGCATTCCATACCCATTTATGTCACACCTGTGTGGGAAGACGACATCGAAAACAGAGGACACACGCCAATCCTCGATGACACATCTCTGTCACAGCAGTATATAGGCGCGGCGCGGTAATCAAGGGTTCCTTGCATCATGGCATGGGCACTGCATTGAATTTGGGATAATACGTCGAAACCGCTCATCGGAATACTAGCAGTCTGCTTCAGCCAAACAGGTTAGAAATCGTAGCACGAGCAAGCAGCACGGGTGCGAAGAAAGTAACTGTCTGTTCGGTCTCGAGAATAACTCGATCAGCCTCTAAATTCGTGCGCGTTTAAGTCGCAAGACTGGATGTTAGTCTTGATCCTGTTCATGTACATACATTTACGTCCTTTTTTCATGTGTTGCGTCCTTGTAAACAGTGAATAAAGTTCTTCCTCGTTTTCAAAAAAAAAAAAAAAAAAAAAAATTGCTGTACATCATCATCATGATCATACACGGATGCGAGTGGTGAAAAGCATTTCTCTTGAAAATTGTGTATTCCTGCACATCATCAGAATCCTGCCCAAGATGTTTTGATGATGCTCCGTGCATTGAACTTCAACATAGTCTTGTTTTGACGCTACTAGTTTTTAAACGTGTGTGTTCTTTCCCGGTGTACAGTATTGCGTGTACTTATTTGCCTAGATCATGGCTAGAACTGCAGAATTTCGAGCCCAAGGATCCTCATCATCGTCGTGTGTAACATTTATACTGAAGTTTCCTTCGCGTTTAATACAGTTTGATATTTCAAGACATTATCTAATTTTCTTACGGACATGTTCAATATATTTTTCTTGCAACCGATGCTTGCCGAATTTGATCTGAATAGAGTGAACCCAGCCTTACGAAATTTCAACACTGAATCATATTACTTCATCGCTGAAACCAGTCTACAGGTAGCAAAGTTTCCTCGAGCAATGTAACTAGGCAGGTGGAGGAGGAGGCCAAGACTTGTAAGGATTTCATGGCTCTGCATTGTGCAATAAACGACCTGCAGTCTTGTCTGCTACTTAACCGATCCGTGAGTGCGTGTGTGACTGTCAGCTTTCCTTCAGATGCATGTATTGTGTTTTGTGTGCACGCGTGTGCATACTCCTGGCCTTTGATTTTCAGTTTGTTTGTGACCACAGATATTGCCTTTTTCAAGTATCACTCAAGAGTGGCACTCTGTGTGTGTGTGTGTGTGTGTGTGTGTGTGTGTGTGTGTGTGTGTGTGTGTGTGTGTGTGTGTGTGTGTGTGTGTGTGTGAGAGAGAGAGAGAGAGAGAGAGAGAGAGAGAGAGAGAGAGAGAGAGAGAGAGAGAGAGAGAGAGACTTACTGACTGAAAACTTTATTGTTTTGGCTTCTGGTCCATTACAATTAGGCAATGCAATCAGATCAGTACAGATGTGCACATAAGGGGAAGATGGTGGGGAGGGAGGAAACAGGTTCATCAAGATCTAAAACCAGTCATGGAGTTGATATGTGTCAAGGAAACCAAAGGATTCTGGTTAGGAATGTTTCAAGAAAATAAGTAATATCTCAACTCAAGTGCATGAAATGTATCTGAGACATGTCACTGTAGCACGGACTACTGGCACTGCTGTTGACATGATGGTGGGTTGTCACTGGTCAAGTCCTCATGATGACTGGGCACCTGAGGAGAGAGAGAGGGAGAGTATGTGGCTATGTGAGTAGTGACATTGACATGGAAAGGTGTCATTATTTGGCCATAAATGAGTAACATGTCACACATTACTGTCTATTCCTTTCTCATCAGCTAGGACTTCTAGTTGCTTGGCCTTTGATGCCTGTTTCCATAGGCCTGCTGCTGGTGACTCCAAATAGCTTTTAGCAATACCCAAAGAGTATAGAGAAGGTTTGTAATAGAGAGCAGGCATCAAACATGAAATCTGTACCAGGATAGATGACTAATCTCTGTTGGTTATGCTTATGCCATCATCAGGCTTACTATATCCAGAGTGATGGAAGACTGCATGGCAATAATGAATGTACAAATAATATGCAGTTGTGTTCTTGTTTTGGTGTATGAGTATAATCTTATTTGTCAATAACTCCTATTCATATGGCTGTTTTTCTTCCCTTGTGCAGCAGTGGCCCCATAAGGACAAAATCAAGCATGCCTTTCAAACTGAAGTTGAAGAGAACAAGGCGCTATGAGATCTCCACCAAGAACCAGTTCATGGTGGGAATAGTTCTACTGGACAATACCTTCATTGAGTGCACACTGTCTTCAGAGAGCACAGGACGGGAATGCTTGGAGAGCATAGCACAGAGGATGGAGCTGGCAGAGGTGAGTGGGTCAATGACTTTGAACTTAGTGTCATCCCTGTTCCAACTGTCTGGGGAAGTGAACCTGGAATGGGGAAAGCAGACTTCAGCCCATGTAACTTCCTGGAGAGAATGCCCAAGTGTGACTTAAGGCATAATTTTGACAATGAATTGTTTTGTCTCGGTGAAAACATGCATTTGATATATCTTGAGTTCTTTTTCCTTGATAATATGTATTCTGTGTATACACCTAAATGTACTTATGGTTCTGCTCTCCTCTCTCTGCATAATATGTATTTTCTCTCAATCTTAATTACTTGCAAAAATTGCCAGACAGATATGACAGAATAAAATGAGTATAAATGTCCTAATTTCTGCTTGCCTCAGCATCAGTGTGTCAGTGTCACAGTGTTTGTCTTTTTCATGTGTCTGCATGTCTGACACATTGTCTGCCTCAGCATCTGTCAGTGTCTGCCTTTGATTCAGTGTCTTAATCATTAGTTAATGTTCATATGTGTCTCAGTATCTTGGTTTCTCAACATGTGTGTGTGTGTGTGTGTGTGTGTGTTTGTGTTTGTCCAGGTATATAAATAATAATAATAATGTGTGGATTTATATAGCGCCTTACCATGAGTTAAGACATGCTCAAGGTGTGTCTATGTCAGTGTGTGTGTGTCTGTCTATGTCAGTGTGTGTTTGTGTGTGTGTATGTATATGTGTGTGTGTGTCTGTCTGTATGTGTCTGTCTCTTACTCTGTCCCTCTCACTGTGTGTGTATGTGTGTGTCTGTCCATCTCTCTCTCTCTCTCTCTCTCTCTCTCTACCTCTCTCTCTCTCTCTCTACCTCTCTCTCTCTCTCTCTCTCTCTCTCTCTCTCTCTCTCTCTCTCTCTCTCTCTCTCTCTCTGATCTCTCTCTCTCTCTCTCTCTCTCTCTCTCTCTCTCTCTCTCTCTCTCTCTCTCTCTCTCTCTCTCTCTCTCTCTCTCTCTCTCTCTCTCTCTCTCTCTCTCTCTCTCTCTCAGGCTATTGTTTATGTTTTTGTCGACACTGCCTTGGAAAACAGTGGGGATGGATTGGCTGATAAAGGTGATGATGAACAGATGCCATAGTAAATTAATCTCAATTTTTATTTTCACGCTAAGTTGAGTAAATAAAGGAACATTGTGACTAAGAACTTCTCTGAGAAGAAGAATATATATACATTACTAGCCGCTTCGTGGCCAGGCACTTCGCAAAGCGCCAAAGCCACATACAAAGCCAAATTCTTCAGCCGCCATTTTGTTTTTCTCATTACGTAACCATAACCAAAAAATTTGTTCACAGATCTTCATCATTTGACTTTACCTACCCACACACCAAATTTCGGTCAAATCAGAGCACTTTGAGTTTTCGGCAGCCATCTTGTTTGTGCCCACTTCCGGTTACAATGGCAACACCATTTTTTAACCCCACGTTGACCTGACCCCGGCCCACACCTAACCCCATACCAAGTTTGAAGTCGATGGGAATAAAACTGTGGAAATGTATAAGTGTCTCACACACAAACACACACACACACACACACACACACACACACACACACACACAGAGCGAAAATATATATATATACAAACTAGCCGCTTCGCGGCCAGGCACTGCGCAAGCACCAAAGTCATATACAAAGCCAAATTCTTCAACCGCCATTTTGTTCTTCTCAGATCTTCATCATTTGACTTTACCTACCAACACCAAATTTCAGTAACCTCGGAGCACTTTTGAGTTTTCGGCGGCAATCTTGTTTGTGCCCACTTCCGGTTACCATGGCAACACCATTTTTTTTAACCTCACCATGACCTGACCCCGGCCCACACCTAACCCCATACCAAGTTTCAAGTCGATGGGAATAAAACTGTGGAAAGGTATTAGTGTCACACAGACACACACACAGACAGACAGACAGCTCAATTATATAGAGAATAGAAAGTTACATTTTTAGAGTCTTCCTTTTTCTTGACTCCTGTCACACTGCTGTTTTGAGTACGTGACTTACACAGTTAGGATTCATAATTTGAATTTGTGGGTGTCCCTTTTGATTTGTGTACAAAGTTGCCTTCATATATATATGGCAACTTGTAGAGGTGTACAGATAGATGGAGTTGTTCAGGAGTTGGTTTTTTCCATTTTTGGAGTGTGTAGTTCTGGGGTGATGACTGGGAGTTTCTGGTTTGAGGTGTGGCCTGGGGGTGTGGCCAGGCATTTCGGGGTATGGGGAGTTGTGTTTGTGGGGGGGGGGGGGAGGGGGAGGGGGGGGGGCTCAGATATGGCTCCAGGATTTGGAAAAGCATCCAGGGGTGTTGATGGGGTGGTGAGTTCAGGGTGGGGGAAGTCATCTGATCTACCCAGGCCTCTATCTCTCAGGGAGTTAGGGAGAGGGTATTGGTATGAAGTAGGGTGTGACCACTCTGCATTATATTCCTGCATACTGTTGTGGGGAAAGTCTCCAGTGCAAAAGATGATAGGTGGGTGTGTCTTTGCATGTGTGTTTGTGCATATGTGTGTGTGTGTGTTTGTGTCTGTAAATGTGTGTATGTGTGTCTGTAGATGTGTGTTTGTGCATGTGTTTGTGTGTGTGTGTGTTAATGTGTGTATGACAGAGAGAGAGAGAGAGAGAGAGAGAGAGAGAGAGAGAGAGAGAGAGAGAGAGAGAGAGACAGACAGACAGACAGAGAGAGAGAGAGAGAGAGAGAGAGAGAGAGAGAGAGAGAGTGCTGGGTGTGTTGGTGGGGTGGAATGGAGTGGGAAATGAAGAAGGGATGGAGGTCAGCTGTCCTAGTCAGCAAACAACTAGGGTGAGTCATTGTTCTTGGTTGAAGTGGCCCAGTGCACACAGAGGAGTCACTTGTCTGTTTGGGATGCCAACTCTGACATTCCACTTGTGGGGGTAAACAACTGGGGCAAAATTGATGGCTGGTGGGATGCAAGCTTTTGTGTGTGTGGGGGGGATGGGGGGTGGGGTTTCTGGCTCAGATTCTCTCTAGATATCTCAGCTTTGAATTCCTTCTGAGTTTTTTTCCAACTGTCTCTGTCTGTCTGTCTGTCTGTCTGTCTGTCTGTCTGTCTGTCTGTCTGTCTGTCTGTCTGTCTGTCTGTCTGTCTGTCTGTCTGTCTGTCTTTGACTGTCCCTCTTACTCTGTGTGTGTGTGTGTGTGTGTGTGTGTGTCTGTCTGTCTGTTTGTCTGTGTGTGTGTGTGTGTGTGTGTGTGTGTGTGTGTGTGTGTGTGTGTGTGTGTGTGTGTGTAAGCATGTGTGTCTCTGTGTCTGTGTGCATGTGTATCTCTGTCTATCTGTCTGTCAGTCTGTGTGACTGTCTGTCTGTGTGTCTGTCTGTCTGTCTGTCTGTCTGTCTGTCTGACTGTTTGGTCGGTCTGTCTGTGTGTCTGTCTGTCTGTCTGTCTGTCTGTCTGTCTTGTTTTGTCTTCTTGTCTCGTCTGGTCTGTCTGTCTGTCTGGTCTGTCCCTCCCTCCCTCCCTTCCTACTCCCCCGGCCCCCCCCCCCCCCCTCTCTCTCTCTCTCTCTCATAACACGCAGGGTCTATTTTTGACTCACATGCGAAGCAAAAGTGAGTCTATACTCACCCTTTTCGTCCGTCCGGGCGTCCGGTCTGGGCGTCCGGGCGTCCGAAAACTTTAACATTGGATTTTTCTCAGAGACTATTAAGTCTATCAATACCAAATGTGGCATGATGGTGTATGATGACAAGGCCTCAAAAAACATACATAGTGACTTAACCTTGCTTCAAGGTCAAGGTCGCAGGGGCCATAAATGTTGTCTAAAAAACAGTCATTTTTCATATTTTCTCAATTTTCTCTGAAGTTTTTGAGATTGGATACCTGACCTATAAGTGGTATATAGGTCAAAGCAAGCCCTATCTTTTGATACCAGTTTGATTGACCTTGCAAGGTCAAGGTCACGAGCTCTTCAAAGTTGGATTGTATACATATTTTGAAGTGACCCTGACCCTGAACTATGGAAGATAACTGTTTCAAACTTAATAATTATGTGGGGCACATGTTATACTTTCATCATGAGACACATTTGGTCACATATCATCAAGGTCAAGGTCACTTTGACCCTTATGAAATGTGACCAAAATGGGGTAGTGAACCACTAAAAGTGACCATATCTCATGGTAGAAAGTGCCAATAGTCACCATTGTGCTTCCTATGTCTTGAATTAACAGCTTTGTGTTGCATGACCTTGGTGGACCTTGACCTTGGGTCAAGGTCACATGTATTTTGGTAGGAAAAATGTGTAAAGCATTTCTTAGTGTATGATGTCATTGGTAGGTTTAGTTGTTTGACCTTGACCTTGAAGGTCACCTGAAGGTCAAGGTCATATCAAGGTCAAGCATGTGAGTCGTATGGGCTTGCCCTTCTTGTTACAGTTGGTCTACCTTTTGTAAAGATGTCTTTTACAAACTCATATTTTACTATGACTTTTATGGGGTATTAAATTTTTTAAAGTTATCCTCAGTATTACTGAATGATTATGTTAACTTTAACTCTCACTTCTGAGTACTAATTGTACAAGTTATTGCTTCTGGAATAGTATATGTCTGTGGGGTCTTCCTGGGTTTGAAGTAATTCAGAGTTGTTTGGTCTTATCTCTGCTTTGCTGACAAAACAAAACCTGATCTTGTTGCTGATCTTCCTCTTGTCAGCTGTCAATGGAATGATGGATGTTTCCCATCACTTTGTTGCCGACTGCACATTTTGAAACTAGTATGAAGTCTAATGATGTTTACCATGGAATAATGTATTTGAGGTGTGTGTGTGTGTGTGTGTGTGTGTGTGTGTGTGTGTGTGTGTGTGTGTGTGTGTGTGCACATGTTTGTGTGTGCATCTGTGTGTGTGTGTGTGTATGTGCACATGTGTATGTTTGTGCATGCATGTGTGTGCATGTTTGTGCATGCATGTGAGTGCATGTTTGTGATGCATGTGTGCACCAATTTGCCTGCTTTCATCATCACCACATTATCATTATCTTCAATATCATTATTATAATCAGTGTCACTATCATTAATATTGCCATGGTTGTTGTAATTCTCATTACTGTGATCATGGTTTGCATTAAGTCATGTCAATATTTATTACTTTCTGTTGAAAAATCATTTTGACTGGGATCCATCATCCACATTCAACTAACACCTGTAGGCCAGCACATTAAACCTGGGCCACAACCTCCAGGCTGTCAGTTCTTGCACATTGCTAGACCAGTAATCTGAAACTTTGAATTATGACAGGTTATGGTTACTGCTTCACTGGGATGTTACTTTTGTCCATCTTGAACACTACACTTATCAGTGAACTGTAGAGTTCAATGGTCCTAAACCATTAGACCATTTGGAACAAAATATTGGAACTTTCTCTAGTGTGTTTCAACTGTTTGAGTCCCAGATTTTTAATTATATGCAGGATAGCTACTTGTGATGGTGACTTGTACTTCATTTTAAGTATTTCTGATTGACCAGTGGCACAAAAATTTGGATCAGCAGCAGGAGAACTTAATGGAATCTGGCAGGTAGAATTATATCAGAAGGATTCATGAACTCTAAATTTTTCTATTTTGGTAGTGAAGAGGATCTGTATTTATTGAATACACATTTTGTTATCTTGACCATTGAACTTGATCTTGACAACTAGGCAGGCCTGACCAAAATCTCTGAGGATAAATTTGACCATATTGAGTGAAAAAGAATTATTTAGTTGTCATGCCATTAGACGTCTCAAACCTAAAAAGTCTCCTGCTTGTCTTCTAATCTTTGTTTATTCATATATATCCATCCATCCATCCATCCATCCATTCATCCCTCCCTCCATCCATCCATCCATCCCTCCATCCATCCATCCCTCCATCCCTCCCTCCCTCCCTCCCTCCCTCCCTCCCTCCCTCCATCAATCCATCCATCCATCCATCCATCCATCCATCCATGTGTCCACACATATTGTGCATGCATGCATGGACCACCCGTCCATCCACCCACCCACCCATCCGTCCACCCACCCACCCATCCTTCTGTCCATCTGTCCATCCACACAACCATCCATCCATCCATCCATCCATCCATCCATCCATCCATCCATCCATCCATCCATCCATCCATCCATCCACCCACCCAATATCCACCCTCCAATCCCTCTACCTACCCATTCTTCTGTCTAATTGTCCATCCATACATCCATGCATCCACTCTTCCATCCATCCATCCATCCATCCATCCATCCATCCATCCATCCATCCATCCATCCATCCATCCATCCATCCATCCATTGAATCATTCTCCTATCTCTACAGACGTGCTACTTCGGGCTTCGTTATGTGACCAAGAAGCTGCTCTTCCACTGGGTGGAGCTAGACAAGCCCCTGAAGAAGCAGCTGGAGAAGTATGCTCAGCACACAGGCAAGCACATGTACTGCCTCTACTTCGGCGTCATGTTCTACGTCATGGGCGCACACAAGATACAGGATGACACCACCAGGTCTGTCACCTTTATCCATCTGTGTGTGTGT